>JAEIFK010000632.1:0-145215 GCA_018901825.1 Drosophila funebris | reverse complement strand
TACGCATTATTACGCATTATTACGCATTACGCATACGCATACGCATTACGCATGCACGATACGCACATTACGCATTACACGTACGCATTACGCATTACGCATTACGCATTACGCATACGCATTACGCATTACGCATTACGCATTACGCATTACGCATACGCATTACGCATACGCATTACGCATTACGCATTACGCATACGCATTACGCATACGCATTACGCATACGCATACGCATTACGCATTACGCATACGCATTACGCATTACGCATTACGCATTACGCATTACGCATACGCATACGCATTACGCATTACGCATACGCATTACGCATTATTACGCATTACGCATACGCATACGCATTACGCATTACGCATTACGCATTACGCATACGCATTACGCATTACGCATTACGCATTACGCATACGCATTACGCATTACGCATTACGCATTACGCATTACGCATACGCATTACGCATTACGCATACGCATTACGCATTACGCATTACGCATACGCATACGCATTACGCATACGCATTACGCATTACGCATTACGCATTACGCATACGCATTACGCATTACGCATTACGCATTACGCATTACGCATTACGCATTACGCATTACGCATTACGCATTACGCATACGCATTACGCATTACGCATACGCATTACGCATTACGCATACGCATACGCATTACGCATACGCATTACGCATACGCATTACGCATTACGCATTACGCATACGCATACGCATTACGCATACGCATTACGCATACGCATACGCATACGCATTACGCATTACGCATTACGCATTACGCATTACGCATACGCATTACGCATTACGCATTACGCATTACGCATTACGCATTACGCATTACGCATTACGCATACGCATTACGCATTACGCATACGCACATACGCAATATTACGCATTAATTACGCATACGCATTACGCACATACGCATTACGCATTACGCATTACGCACATACGCATTACGCATTACGCATACGCATACGTACATACGCATTACGCACATTACGCAATTACGCATACGCATTATTACGCAATTACGCATTATACGCATTACACGCATACGCACATACGCATTACGCACATACGCGCATACGCATTACGCATTACGCATTACGCATTACGCATACGCATACGCATTACGCATACGCATACGTACACATTACGCACTACGCATTACGCATTACGCACATACGCATTACATGCATTACGCATACGTACATTACGCATACGCATACATTACGCATTAACATACGCACACATTACGCATTAATTACGCATTACGTACATACGCATATACGCACATACGCATTACGCATACGCATATTACGCACAATTACGCATACGCAATTACGTACATACGCATTACGCATACGCATATTACGCATTACGCATTACGCAATTACGCATACGCAATTACGCACATTACGCATACGCACATACGCATTACGTACATTACGCATACGCATTACGCATACGCATACGCATTACGCATACGCATAACGCATTACGCACATACGCACTACGCATTAATTACGCACACATGCACATACGCATATTACGCATTAATTACGCACATACGCATACATGCACATACGCACATACGTACATACGCATTAATTACGCATACGCATTACACGCATTATTACGCATTATTACGCATTATTACGCATTATTACGCATTATTACGCATTACACGCACATACGCATTATTACGCATTATTACGCACATACGCACATATTACGCATACGCATATTACGCATATTACGCATTATTACGCATTATTACGCATTACGCACATGCATTACAGCATATTACGCACATACGTATTACGCATATTACGCATTACGCATACGCACATACGCATACGCATTACGCATTACGCACATTACGCATTACGCACATACGCAATTACGCATTATTACGCATTACACATACGCAACGCATTACGCATACGCACATACGCATTAATTACGCATACGCATTACGCATTACGCATTACGCATATACGCATTATTACGCATTATTACGCACATACGCATATACGCATTACGCATTACGCAACGCATTATACGCATTACGCATATACGCATTATTACGCACATACGTATTACGCATACGCATACGCATTACGCACATTACGCATACTACATGCACATTACGTATTACGCATTACGCACATTACGCACTACGCATATTACGCATTACGCATACGCATTACGCATACGCATTACGCATTATTACGCACATACGCATTACGCACATACGCATTACGCATACGATACGCATTACGCATTACTACGCATACGCACATACGCGCATTACGCACATACGCATTACGCATACGCATTACGCATTACGCATTACGCACATACGCATACGCACATACGCATTACGCATTACGCATTACGTATTAATTACGCATACGCATTACGGCATATACGCATTACGCATATTACGCATTACGCACATTACGCATACGCACATACGCATTACGCATACGCATTACGCACATACGCATACGCACATACGCATTACGCACATACGCATACGCATTACCATACGCATTACGCACATACGCATACGCACATTACGCATACGCACATACGCATTAATTACGCATATACGCATTAATATACGCATTAACGCATACGCACATACGCATTACGCATACGCATTGACGCATTACGGATTACGCATACGCATTACGCATTGCATACGCATACATACGCATTACGCATACGCATACGCAAATTACGCATTACTACATACGCATTACGCATTACGCATATTACGCATACGCATACGCATTAATTACGGCATTACGCATTACGTATTATACGCATTACGCACATACGCATTACGCATTAATTACGCATACGCACATACGCACATTACGCACATACGTATTACGCACATTACGCATACGCACATACGCACATTACGCATTAATTACGACATACGCACATACGCATTACGCACATTACACGCATACGCATTACTAGCATTACGCACACGCATATACGCATTAATTACGCATTACGCATACGCATTACGCACATTACGCATACGCACATACGTGCATTACGCACATTACGCATACGCATTACGCATTACGCATTACGCATTACGCATACGCACATACGCATTACGCATTACGCATACGCATACGCATTACGCATTACGCATTACGCATACGCATTACGCATATTACGCATACGCATTACGCATTACGCATACGCATTACGCATTACGCATTACGCATAGCATACGCATTACGCATTACGCATTACGCATTACGCATTACGCATTACGCATTACGCATTACGCATAGCATTACGCATTACGCATTACGCATACGCATACGCATTACGCATTACGCATTACGCATTACGCATTACGCATTACGCATTACGCATTACGCATTACGCATTACGCATTACGCATTACGCATTACGCATTACGCATACGCATTACGCATTACGCATACGCATTACGCATACGCATTACGCATTACGCATTACGCATTACGCATTACGCATTACGCATTACGCATTACGCATACGCATACGCATTACGCATTACGCATACGCATTACGCATATACGCATTACGCATACGCATACGCATTACGCATTACGCATTACGCATTACGCATTACGCATTACGCATTACGCATACGCATACGCATTACGCATTACGCATTACGCATACGCATTACGCATACGCATTACGCATACGCATTACGCATTACGCATACGCATTACGCATTACGCATACGCATTACGCATTACGCATTACGCATTACGCATTACGCATTACGCATACGCATTACGCATTACGCATTACGCATACGCATTACGCATTACGCATTACGCATTACGCATTACGCATTACGTATTACGCATTACGCATTACGCATTACGCATACGCGCATTACGCATTACGCATTACGCATTACGCATTACGCATTACGCATTACGCATACGCATTACGCATTACGCATTACGCATTACGCATTACGCATTACGCATACGCATTACGCTACGCATACGCATACGCATTACGCACGCACATACGCATACGCATTACGCATTACGCATTACGCATTACGCATTACGCATTACGCATTACGCATTACGCAACGCATATACGCATTACGCATATTACGCATACGCATTACGCATTACGCATTACGCATTACGCATTACGCATACGCATTACGCATTACGCATAGCATTACGCATACGCATTACGCATACGCATTACGCATTACGCATTACGCATTACGCATTACGCATTACGCATTACGCATTACGCATTACGCATACGCATACGCATTACGCATTACGCATTACGCATTACGCATTACGCATTACGCATTACGCATTACGCATACGCATACGCATTACGCATACGCATTACGCATTACGCATTACGCATTACGCATACGCATTACGCATACGCATTACGCATACGCATTACGCATTACGCATTACGCATTACGCATACGCATACGCATTACGCATTACGCATACGCATTACGCATTACGCATACGCATTACGCATACGCATTACGCATACGCATTACGCATTACGCATTACGCATTACGCATTACGCATTACGCATTACGCATACGCATTACGCATTACGCATACGCATTACGCATTACGCATTACGCATACGCATTACGCATACGCATTACGCATTACGCATTACGCATTACGCATTACGCATTACGCATTACGCATACGCATTACGCATTACGCATCACGCATACGCATTACGCATTACGCATTACGCATACGCATTACGCATTACGCATACGCATTACGCATTACGCATACGCATTACGCATTACGCATACGCATTACGCATTACGCATACGCATTACGCATACGCATTACGCATACGCATACGCATTACGCATTACGCATTACGCATTACGCATACGCATTACGCATTACGCATACGCATTACGCATTACGCATACGCATACGCATTACGCATACGCATTACGCATTACGCATACGCATACGCATTACGCATTACGCATACGCATTACGCATACGCATTACGCATTACGCATTACGCATACGCATTACGCATTACGCATTACGCATTACGCATTACGCATACGCATACGCATTACGCATACGCATTACGCATTACGCATACGCATTACGCATTACGCATTACGCATACGCATTACGCATACGCATACGCATACGTATTACGCATACCGCATTACGCATTACGTATACAATATACGTATTACGCATTACGCATATATTAGTATTCAACGCATTACGCATACGGCATTACGTATTCTACAATTTGGGTTGTACTTTTTAATAATTATTATTAATTAATAATTAGTTTATTTATATGCTATATATAATAAATATATTTTGCCACTTTTGGGACAAAATATTAATATATTTTTAGAAGCAAAAGTAAAATTTCGTTAGAAATTCGTAAATTTATGTAGGACAAATGAAAACATATGTCCCTTTATTTATTATTTATTGAGATTATCGACTTGCAGAATGTTAAGCAGTGGCTTAATTTGTAAAACATATTATTTGCGAGGTCTGGAGCTCAAAACCTACTGTACAGTCTATTAAAAAAAGTGATATTTTCATTAAACTAAAAAGTATATCGAACTTATTTATTTATTATATTAATGTAATAAATATCGGAAAAAAAAAACACGAGAGGTTTGGCAATCAATACTTTTATTTAGGGAGGCGTGGTATACCATGTAAAGTATATAGTATATACTTGATCAGTATAAACAGTTAAGTCTATTGAGCCATGTCCATTAACGATTAACTTAATTATAAAGCGAAACAGCTATATAAATGTAGGCTTGTACTTATTGGGCGGTACATTATTTGATGGTTTGAACAAAATGTAATTCTTAATGAATCACAGTGTTCTTTGTTTTTAGTCGAAACATTTTATGCCAAAACAAAAATTTGTATTATTTCTGATTATGCTTGTTTACCCCTTACCTTATAGAATGTTGACTTTCAGACCGAATCAATTACCGATTTTGTTTGTGATGGGTTGTATGGTAATGTTACAGGAACTTGTATCTGCCAATTATCATGGCAACAAAATAAGTGTTCCATTCTCACATGTACTCACAAAACGGGAAAATTTATGGGATTCCCTGCAAAAAATTTTGATGACAAAAAATCTAATTGTGGACGTAAGTATGGATATAATAAATATGCTTTCGCTCTATGTATATTACGTGGTATTTTTAAATACTTTTCAGCAATATATAGATACTAAGAACACTCTAAATGACATCTACAATACGGTAACTGAGCAGTTCAGCGATATGGATGCACCGAAATCAGAAGCTCAACCAGTACCTACAGCAGTAAAGTTGGTATGTCGAATGAGAGGTGTTCATATCCACATTTCACATTTTTTCAGTTCAAATTATGATAGTATTTATACATAAAATAGTAAAACTGAAAGTTGTAGCAATAAAATTTACGTGCCGCAGACACTCACATTTTGTTAATTACTTCAGCTCTTTATTGAGAGTTTCGATTGAATTCCTCAATAAAATATCGCATATTTGTCCACACTCGGAGTGAATGTAGATAAACTAAACTTTTAGATCTAATGGGATTCCGTACAGGTTTCTATTAAAAAAAAAACGGTTACGGCGAAGATTTGATGCTTCGTATTCGATTTCGTCCTATCGTTCCTAAAATATATTCCGATTTCAATCACACTTAGACAACAATGTAGATGTTCATATTAATAGGGTATTTACACTGAGGCACATCATTTATTTATTGTTCTTTTGTTATTCTTTATTCTTTTGTTATTAGACTCTGTACTTTAAAAAAGTACAAAGTCTATTAATTTTGACGAAAGCGAAATGTGCTTAACAGGAAGAAGGGAAGTCATCTCCGACCCATAAAGTATATATTCTTTTCTTGGGGACAACACTCTCAAGCAGATCAAGTTTGTTTTAAATTTTTGCCACGCCCAGCTTTTAATTTGCTTTTCACGACAAATACAGAGTCTCCCAAAGTCGATTGTGTTCGACTTTATTCTTAGCCTCCTTGAATTGTAAGTACTGATGCAATGTACTAACCTGTCACATGCGCCTGGATTGATCCACTTGTTTTTGTTTGCGTTCATTAATTTTTTTATATTTTTTATTACGCGGTATAATTTTATTTTTGAATTGTTCACGATTATCGATGACAAAATCAGCTGTTTGCTATCGATACCCCTAAAAAAAGCAACATTTCTAAAAAATACTAGATTAAATTGCTGCCACACTGACATAAGATCCGGCGCATGTTGTAATAGGGTATTTCCACGACATTCTACATTCGATTCATTTGGTCACATTCGGAAGTGACCAGATTTTTGCAAATCCACGTCAAATCGTCATCCACTTGAAATAAATCAGCTGTTCTGTTTGTAAAAAACAATGAAACCCAAAAATTAAACGTCAAATACCAAAATCGCTGTATGACTGGGCATTTGTAGGTGTATAGCAGTGAAATCCTTATCCGTATCCGTAATATAACTATAAAAGATTTGCTACATTTGATTTGTTTTTCAAAATAATTTTTGACGCCTACATCACAGCAGCTACTGTTAGGGATGATGTTCTGTTTTTTGAGTATTCATCGATAAACATCGTGTTATTGATATAAAAATACTGACCCAATGTGAGCGAATGAGCTCATTCAAAATCAATGACTTTTTCGTATTTTGTATGGGGATGAAACTCACATCGGGGCCGAATGTGAAAAATGGCGTCGATTGAGCAAAATGTGCTGTCGTGGAATAAGACCTATAAGATGCGATCGAATATTTTGTGAAGATTATGATTGAAACCTTATTCCAATTATTGGCCTTGTCGCTCAATATTAAATACAATTCCGCTACGGTATCATCTGCCAGTTGTAGCATCGTGTTATTGTGGGCCACGAGGAATATGGTAACTTGCTGACAAATAAACTTTACTTGGGAATAGTCAATTGATATGTGGACTATACTATCGAACTCTAAAACCTTTATATTAGATACCACCATCAGACTAACTATGGGCACCTCAGTGGGATGTTCAATTAGAATGGACTCCAACTCATTGTGATCAAAGATAGTGAGGTTACTAATATTGGACCTGGTTAGAGTAATTGACAGCATCAATATCTGAATTTCTGTGATTAACCTTCCATTTCTGGCCAGCATTGACTCGTACAGATGAGGTATTAGTTATATAATTTTTTTTTTTCTTTAAGTAGTCTATTTAAGGTGTCTGTAAGTTCATTTATTTGTTTTTGTGTTTCGGTGTTAATCACCACCTGTCTGTTATTTGATTCGATGAGCTGAGACTCGGACATTCTAATTCTTTCAAAATCTGAGGCATCTAGGACGCCCGTCACTACTTTCAATATAGATCCTAGAAAGTCTATAATTCTAGCTATTCGGTACTAGACCTTTAAAGCCGACAACAAATCTCGAGCATGTTCAGTATCTACATCTAAAAGCATTCGCATGTGCGATGGTGGGAATAAGTTGTTCATTCTATTTGTCTCGTGCAATATTTCGGCGAACTCGGTTAGATTACTCGAGATAACTAGGAAACCTCTCCATCTATGACGAGTATGTAATTCCAATGGGAATATTTGGTGATCCGGGCATTTGCGATAGCCAGCAAAGTAAAAAGTGTGCCCACGAACCTGCAAGACACAAGTAAACTAATCCTATAAATTTTTTCCTTTCTCTTCACTTGTATGCTGTTCTTAAATTTTAATATTATAATTGTTGATACAAAGAGAAAGAGTTTTACGGCTACCTTAGGTTGTCCTTATGGACCGCCCTCCCTTTTATAAGCACAGACGTTCCTAGGTCTGCCTGAATGGTCTCTTCAGAACATAACGGGGTCAATTTGTTGCCCAATCTTCTATTATTTTTCAAAAAAAAACTTTTTTCTCCTACTTCGAAGACCCTATTTTGTCTGGATGGGTTATTCTTTTCTAGCTGAGCTTGCTGAGCGTTAGTTCTTTTTTTCCTAATGTTCTCCTTGAATTCTTCGCTTGAGGCGTGGACTACCTCTATAGGCTTTTCTCATGTAACTGAGTGAATCGTCCGATTATATTCGACGGTTGCTTGCATGATAAGTTCAATTGTGTCCTCAAATTTTTTTTTCCAATTTGAGATACGTCGCGATCTCCAGTAATGTGCTGTGGAAACGTTCCACTTGCTCATTAGACGAGCTATGCAAAGGGGGAGCGTTGACAACGTCAATCCCAAACTGGTTTTTTAGTAAAGACGTGATAGTTTCCGAATTAAATGCCGCTTCGTTGTCACAGTATATTGTCTTTGTCTTGGGGAACGTATTTACGAGTTGAATAATTAGAACTTTGATATCCGCTATTGTCCGCGATACTATTGGCTGTGTAATAGCAGACTTAGAAAAACTTATGAATACATGTCAAAAACAGCTTTTTGTCAGTAGAAAAAACATCGATGTGAAGCATTTCACCAGCATATGACGGTATCGGGGTTATACCGAGCTGCTGCTACTTTGAATGTCTGTCGTATTTGGCTCTAGTGCAAACTTTGCAATTTGCTATAACTTCTGTGGCCAGCTTTGACATTTATGGGAAATAGTAATAAAGAAGAATCTGTTTAACATTTATTTGCGCGGCTCTGTGAGCACGATCGTGTTCTGCCGTAACTATTTCTTTTTGGTCATCTTTATTGGTCACATCGGTTACCAGATTTTTGCAATACCAAAATCTAGTGGCCGGAAATGTTTTTATCAGTTCGTCTTGTATTCGTGCCAAAGTGTGGAGATTGCAATGGATTGCAATCACATGATTTGGCTGTACCACCTGTTTCAATTCCCAAAGAGCTTAATCAACGTGTGTGAAGTATATAGTGTGCCGCACTTTTTCACGGAAAAGCACGAACGTGCGCTTCGAAGGGAATTGCGCCTCTTCCAACATTATTTGGTTTCTAAAGCAGTTACGCGGCTTATTAGGGGCCTCGACCGTGTAGGTCAGTGAGAGCTCACTGTGTATGGTAGCTACATTGGACTTTAATTTATTTTGTATAGCATTTATGGTTTTGGGTTTTGGTGATCAGTATAGATATTTATGTCCCGTGTTCCGTACAAATACTGTTGTAACTTTCCCAATGCCCACACTTTAGCCAATAATTCCCTTTAATTTGTGGCAAGGTGAGTCTGTGCATCTTTCAAGGTTCTAGAAATTATGGTGATTGGCTTGCCTCCTTGCAAAACGACTGCTTCAATACCATACGCAGAAGCGTCCGTCGTTAAGTCGAATGGCTTCCTGAAATTTGGGTACTTTAGTAAAACGTCTTCCGAAGCCATAATGCTTCTTAGTCTTTCGAAAGCGACATTTTCTGAGTCACTAAAGTTAACCGTGATCTTTCTTGACATATGCTTGCTGACCAAGCCGTTACTTCTCTTGAGTATGCTCGTAAGGGGCCTTGCGATCGCTGCGAAGATTTTAATAAAGCATCTATAGTAGCTGGCTAAGCCAAAGAAGGATCTAAGTGCAAACAAATTTTTGGGTACCGGATATTCCTGTATGGCCTTTACTTTCTGGGGGTCCGTTCTTGCTCCGCCTTTTGTGACAACGAAACCCAGGTATTCCACACTTTAAAGAATTGTGTTTTTTCTTTAGCCACCTTCATGTTTGCGTCAGACTCTTTAAAATTCAGTCAATGTGCTTTACATGATCTGACTCATTTTCTGAAAAAATAATGACATCGTCTACATAGACATAGCATGTCTTACCTATCTGTTCCCGCAAAACGTCGTCGATTGCTCTCTGGAAAATGCTGCCGTAATTTTTCAACCCAAACGGGAGTCGTCAAAGCTCATACTTGCCGCCGTTAACAGAGAAAGACGTTTTTTCGAGGTCGTACTCTGCAAGATAGATCTGGTGATAACCAGACCTGAGCTCTAACGTTGTAAAATATCTAGCCTTACCTAGGTTAGCTAATATCATAGCAATGTTGGGCATTGGGTACTTGTCTGCTATAGTCCGCTCATTTAGCTTCCTAAAGTCTATGACAAGCCTTTTTTTCTTATTCCCATTCTCATCGAATCCTTTTTTTATTAACCACCCAAGTGGGGTTGTTATATGGGGATTTAGAAGGACGAATTATTTCGTTCCTTAACAAGTCTTTAATTTCCTTGTTCACGAATTCAGCTACACCCATCGGATGTGGGTATAGTTTTGAAAAAATTGGGTTATTGTCTACTATGCGAATTGTCGCAACGACTGACATATTGAAAGGTAACGCCTCGTTAGAGGTCGAAAACGCTTTAATTCTATTTAAAATCATTTTTTTGAAATCTGCCATAACGGCAAAGGGTACCTCAATGTCATCGACATGGGTGAAATTGACGTTATCACAATATTGGTACTGCAACTTTTCTGTCTTTCTCCCATTGTTAATCACGTCAGTCTTTAAGTCCAATGTCGCTCCTTACTTGTGTTAACAAGTCTAGGCCTATGAAGGCATAGAACGCTGACAGCGAATCTAAAAGGAAGAACGGGGCTTTTTGGTCAAAAATGTACCTGAAACATTTTTCTCTTACCTTTTTAGAACCATGAACGGAACTAACCGTAAATGGGAAGTCAACCGGCACTACTCCTTTAGGCTCCTTTATGAGCTTTATGTAGCTTTTGGCTGCTCCTGTATCGACTAATATCTTTAATTGCCTCCCATCCAGTTGCCTTTCGACCCCTAAAAAATTGAGTGCTTCGGCTTCAGCGCTGGAATCGTTATCACCGAAGCCAGCTTCCGATAAGACTGAGCGTCCTGGTTCTCTGCCTGTTGGTCGACGTTATTCAACCTTTGGCGCCTCTGGCCGGTCATGCACTCAAAGTTATTAGATCTTCTCTGGTTTCGGTTAGCCTCAGCGTCATTTTGGGGTATGCTGCCTAAACTTAGAAGAGGAATCGATCGCCATGAGTTCATGAAGTTGCTTTTGGTTATCTTTATCGCCAGATTTCTGGCCACCTTCGCCTTGCGGTTGTCTGCCTTGACCCTCTTTCTTAAAGTTGTGAGGATTTCTCTCGCTAACTCGTTCATTCTTTCCCTGCCTATCATTTTGGTGATTCTCTTGCTTATTGCTCTCAGAAGACCTTTTTTCTTCCATGGCATTCTTTAGCATATGAACTTGCGTAAATACTTCTCTTAAGGCTTGCATTAGCTTCTCTGGCTAAAGAATGATTTTGGTGATTCTCTTGCTTATTGCTCTCAGAAGACGTTTTTTTCTTCCATGGCATTCTTTAGCATATGAACTTGCGTAAATACTTCTCTTAAGGCTTGCATTAGCTTCTCTGGCTAAAGCCAACGCAGCTGGCAAGTCTTTGGGCTGTGCTGGGAAAACTTTTTGATTTGAAAGATCTCTGAAGTCCTGAAATAAAAGCATGAAGGGCATCGCTTCTGAACTCATTATTGAGCAAGGCGGCACCGTCCGGGTCGAGTGACATAACAATTTTCTTTGTTACTACCTCGAAATAATATTGCATTAAGCTGAGGTCGCCTTGTCTAACCACTTCTAGGCCCTGTCATAGAACACGCAGTGAAGTCTTGTCTGCATAAGTGCAATCTAGTCTTGATATTCCTGTGATCTTGTTTCTAACGATCGTGACAACTTGATAATGCGCCTCACTGCCTTAGTATGGTTAAAAATTTCGTACGCGTCAACGGCCGACTACCGCCAGGCCACGTATTCATTTTGTTCGCCACTAAATACGGGAATAGATTTTACTATGTCTAGCTAAACTTCACACCTAATATCGGGGTTAGCAGTTATTCTTCTATAAACTTCTACCTGTGGAGTTTCTATCTGTAAGCTGTTCACCTGTTGCCTAACGGCATCTTTTTCCGCCTGAAACGTTTACCTTAACCGATTCTCTTGTTAGGCTACTGCACTATTATCCGCACCCTCTATTAAAACCCTTAGCTGAATCGGGTCCATTACTGGTTCATTCTGAACTAAGTTTTCAACTAAGTTATCTGAGAATAAACTATCGTCACCATCGTATTCTTGTTTCACCTCTCTCTGTGCCCAACTCATCAGTTAGTAACAGACAGTAAGTGAACTTACGCACTAAAACACACAGACACTACGTAGCCGCAAGTGAACAAACAAGGTAAAATAAACGAAATACACTGTGTCGTTCCTGCTCAGAAACATATGCTCACTTGCACTCTGTCTCACTTGGCCAATATCGTTGCTTTGCACAATAAATGTTCACAGATATCTAATATTTGTTTTTATTTTATGAATCTTTATAAAATAATTTATTACAATATTTACGAAATAGCATTTAAAATATATTAATACATTATTTTAATCTAATATTATTGATAAAGATCTAAAACTACTGAAATATTTGCGATTACAAAAGTCTACGCAATCTTACTTGCCTGTTCTGTCTGACGCTAGTGTTCTTCTTAAAAATAACGAGGTTGCAAGATCGTCAAAATTCGTAATATTTGGTATGCACTGCTTGAGCTGGACGAAATTTATAATTTCAATGTAAAAATGTTCCCTAGAAGAACATGGACAGATCCTGCAGTTCCATACAATAGAGCCAAAATCGTACGCAGAGGTATCCAAAATAATGTCCAAAAGCAATTCAACTATCCAAACAGTAATTGGCCCTTTTAAAAACGAGAGGCACATCAGAAATGGTAGCAGATCTGGCCGACCATCGGCACTTTCAGATCGCGACAAGTACATGTCGTAGCGCAGTACAGATTGCACTAGAGCTAAGAAGTAATAATCAGAGGGAAGCCACAATCAATCATAATCCAACATAAGAAACGATTGCGTTAGGTGATCTTGTCAGATGAGTCAAAATACAATAGACGGGCGGACGGCTCCGCATTTCAGGAGAGGCGCTTAATCCTAAAAACACAAAAAAGGCAGTAAAACACGCCGGCGGTCCTCTTATGGTTTGCGGTTGCATAGCTGCATCGGGCGTTGGAAGTCTAGAATTTTTGTGATGGCGTGATGGACCAATATTAGTACTTTGATATACCTAAAAGAATTTTGAAATGCAGCAATGAGAAACATGATATGAGGCTATATTTCTACTTCCACCAAGCCAACGGCATTAAACATAAGGCTAGGAATACGCGTCTGCAACACGACTCATTTATTGGAGACGCCACCACAGAGTCCCGTCATAAGCCCAATAGAGCATGTGTTGAATGTGCTTGAACCAAAATTTCGATAATTTTGGGGTCTATAGCTTTTGTGGTTGTTGAAATTGATGCGCTTACACAAAGAGATGAACAGACAGACTCTTGCACGCTGATACACGGTATAAAGAAAACTCATTGTACTTAGAATTAAAACTTAGTTGTTGTAGTGGGCATATTTAATAAATGTTTTGTGCTATATACGGGCGGAGCTTCCTTTTCCTTCGCGCTCTCTTCTTCGGATCGTTGCCACGATCGGACGCATTATTAACACGAAGCCCAAAATAAACTGGCTAAATAATAAAACGTGGCAAATTCAAATAAAAGGAAATAAAAAAACTCCATCATTTCTCTCGTGTTCGGGTTACCAGCGGGATTGCCTAATTTGGCCCGGTTTTACGTGGTGACTCCCTCACGCCCCAAAATAGAAGAAACCGCTCAACCAACCAAGTGACAGTAGGCACTGCTTAGGTTCGTTATACATACTCTCATAGCTAGGACACTTCATTTACGAATGCATGTATCGCAGTCGTTCGCTGATTCCCTTGCACACATTAGTTAGCCGATTTAATGAAAAATTCATATTCTTCTTTTTCTGATTATCTTTCTTATTTATAGACCCAACTCGTTACACCTTTCAGTGAATATAACAGATCAACTGTCACACCAGCTTAAGAGGGCATGCGACGCTAACATGCTGGCCAGTAAGCGGTACAGACGTCACCAGAGAACAACTTACTGGTGGAATGAGAAGATTGCAGAGGCGTGCAGGAGCTGCTTGTCTGCAAGAAGGCAGTATAGACGCGCGAAGAAGAGACAGCGATAACTTCCAATCCCTGCAGCGGCAATTCAGAGATGCTGGGAGCGCTCTGAAAAACGCAATCCTCGCCAGCAAGCGTGAGTGCTTCCTACGTGAAGAAACTTTTCCCCCTATCGGGAGAGCTGCCTAGCGACTAGAGGAGGTGTTTTGGGCGATTGCGACCCAGCTGCTCCCTTTGAAATTGAGGCTGTCACGGTTGGAGAAGTTCTCTCAGTGGCCCAGAGGATGATGGCTTATACGGACGCCATACCAAACAGCGCCGTCAAGCTTGCAATGTCGCTGAGACCGGATGTTCTTGCGATAACGTATACGCAATGTCTCCGCGAAGGTACCTTTCAGGATAGATGGAAGCTGCAGAAGCTAGTGCTGACGTAGATTGCCTCGAAGGCATAAGAAGTCTGCAGATGGAGAGGTGCCTCCAAACAATACTGCCTCATTGCTAACCTAGACGTTAAAAATGCGTTCATTACGGCCGATTGGGTGAGCACCCTTGCAGCACTTCGAGCTTTTGGCACCCCACCATACCATACCAAGCATCTTGGTGAATCTATCTGCAGTTATGTCGGTGATGCAGTGGCTCCGCTGAGTTGGACTAGAGCTGGCAACTCTCAAAACTGAGGCGGTGCTCGTCAGCAGCTGGAAGAGGATGGAAACAGCCCATATCAGGATCGGCGATCACCTCTGTGATTTCGTCACTGCTGCTTTCAATTCTATCATCTTTCATCATCTTTGCGATAGCTGCGCCATTTCTCCTCTTACGTGTTTGACAACTGAAGGCACTGCACTATTGTTTCGACGTTTTTATAATAGTATTTCCATACCTTACTAGTTTTGGCACCATGTTAAATATTATAGCTTTTTGGTTTGCGCGGCAATATAAAATTAGCTATGCGATTATTTTGGAATTTAATCGACTATTCATTCAATTAATCGAAACCCATTTTTCGATTCGATAAAATCGAAAATTGACACTAAATAATCGATTATTGCATATCATACGATTAATCGTTTCATCCCTACTTCTGTCTATCATCTAGTTAAATAATTTTTTTTTTTATCTTATTTCTGTTGTTTTACAGATCAATAGTGGCAACGATACTGGCGATACTCATCTCACAACAAAAACTGAGGGCTACAAGATTTCTCGCAATGAGCTGGGTCGTATTTTGGGTCGAAATTTACGTGGTATTGAACGCCTGGCCCAGACGGAATTTATAGATGCGCTTAATGTAATTGAATTTGTTATGACTTTTCTATTGCTTTAGTATTTATATTTGTTTTCAGGCCACTCGTTTCAATCTGAGGAAGTATAAGGCGGAAGTGGGCCAACAGTTCGATAACAGTTTTGCCCTGGAACAAAAGAGCAAACTCAAAAGTGTGAATGGTCTATCTCAGAGCTTCTAGCTTCCGGCATATTTTAAATGTAGCCCATTACTAATTATTCTTTGGGATTGGCTGGAGAAAATACATTTTTTTTTCTTTTTTATGTAGAAAATGTTGAGCTTTAAATAAATTCTGCAAGCCTGCTTCAATAAATATTAGACCGGCGCTTTCTTATATTAGCACCTAACCGCGAAACTGAAAAAATACTATTTAATTTCGCCGATATTTTTTTTACCTATCTGAATACTTTATAAAGAAAGATAGAAATGTTATATTATTTCGCTTACGCTTTGTTCTTTACGACCAACACATGTCTGCAAGTAAAACAACGAACGACAACAAACGCGTATACGCCTATGTAAATTATGAAATTTCGCGTGGTCCAGCGTAGTCGTTCACTGTCCAGGGTATCCCGCAGTTAGTTGCGTAATGATTGTTAAACTCTTCTTATGTAGATTACGATGGAAGTTTCACTTCGCTCACTTATCACTAGCCTTGTGGCTCAGTGATCGTATCAATAATGAAAAGAGTACTTTGTGACGACAAATCCGGAGTAGTACATTTATTGCAAGACAAACATAAACTGAGCACAAATCAAAATTAATGCGTAAGTCTACCCTAAGCGTCAATGTATCACGCCACAAAGTCATGGTTGGCAATCCGACTCAGCATTCCATTCGCAAGTTTACGAATTCGGTGCCGTTATCAAGTGCGTTCCTTTATCGAGAACCTCTGGGCCGTTGTGCGGATGCGGGCTGTCGCTTCGTTGATAATAATTATTATTATTGCCCTCAAGTTGGGCTGTCTTTAGTATGGCATTGGGACGTGCTTCCCGCGTGGAGTGAACGCGCACAGGTTTCGCGTCGTGACCGCAAAAGGTATTGTGCGTGGTCTCTCTGCATTCGGTGACCGCAAAAGTGTCCTCCTCGCATTCTGCCAGAGTGTCTTCGTTGAGCCGCAGGATGATTTGTTGGTGGGATACACGGTAGATGGTAACCTTCGAAACAGCACTAGGTTTCGCTTTAGCTGAACGATCTTCCGGAACGATCTGATTTCTGAAGCAGTTTAATGGTTTATCCGTAGCCTCGATCGTGTAGGTCAGAGAGAGTTCGCTGTGAATGGTTGCAGCATCCGAATCAGTTTCATTTTGTAGGTTTGCGTTGAGGTTCTGCATGGAGAGGGCAGCGGCCACAATATTTTCTTAACCTGGCTTATAATTAACTTTGGCATTGTGTTGGTCAATGTATGCCTTCCATATCTTTATTTTTGCGTTCGTGTTTTTATCAACTACCGCGAACGTGAGAGGATGGTGGTCTGTGAAAATGTTAATCTCCCGTACAGAAAGTTCTGCAATTTACCCAGAGTCCATACAATAGCCAGCAATTCTTTCATTGATGGCGTAGTTTAACTCGGCCTGTTTCAGGGTACGAGATAGGGCATCGGTAGTCAGGTCGAAGGGCTTTTTGAAGTCTGGATAGATGACATATTCTGATGCCAAAATGTTACGCAGACGTTGAAATGCGTTACGTTGGGTCTCATTAAACTCAATATTAATTTTCTTTGACATGTGCTTACTCACCGAGTCGTTCTCCCCTTTCAGTATATCCGTTATTGGACGAGCTATAGCGGCAAAGTCATTGATAAAGACCCTGTAGTAACTTGCCAATCCTAGGAAAGATCTGACACTGTAAACGCTCTTCGGTTCAGCGTATTCTTGTATAGCTCGAACTTTTTCTGGATCGGATTTGATTCCGTCTTTTCTTACTATGCAACCGAGGCATTCCACACTTTCTTTAAAAACCCTAGTTTTTTCTTGGCTTACTCTCATGATAGCATCGATTAAGCATTTCAGGACAGTATAGATGTGGCGAACGCGGTCCGTCTCATTTTGTGAGAAAACTATGACGTCATCTACATAGACGTAACATATCTTCCCAATTTGCTCCCTCAGAACATCGTCTAATGCTCTTTGTAAAATGCTGCATGCATTTTTTAAGCCGAACGGCAGACGGCAAAATTCGTACTTGCCGCCATTTCCTGAGAACGACGTCTTCTCGCGTTTATGTTCCGCAAGGTAAATCTGATAGTACCCTGATTTTAGGTCGAGGGTGGTTAAAGACTTTGCTAAGGCTCGGTAGAATCATAGGACATGTTGGACATTGGGTAATGGTCTGGGATAGTTCGCTCGTTCAGTTTCCTGAAATCGATGACCAACCTTTTGTTTGGGTTGTCATAGGCGTCTGTGCCTTTTTTGTCATCAACCCAAGTTGGGCTCTTGTAGGGTGCCCTCGAAGGACTGATAATGCCGTCTTTCAGCATTTGCTTGACTTCATTGTTTACGAAGTCGGAAACGCCCATGAGGTTTGGGTAGGTCCTCGAGTATACCGGTTCGCTGTCTACTGTACGAATCGTGGCAGTGACAGCGGTGTTGAATGGGTGAACTTCGTTTGCTGTTGAAAAAGATTTTTTCATTGAGGACCGAAATAAAGGCAGGCAGGGCGTCGGCTTTAACTTCAGCGAAGAGCAAATCGGCGCCCTCTTGTTCGAGTGACATCACAATCTTATTGGTCACCAATGTTAGCTTTTTCTCGACTTATTCGTAGTACTGCATCAGGGGTAAGTTACCCTGTCTGACCATCTCTAAGCCCAGCCTCAGTATGCGTAAGGATGTTTTATCGGAGTAAATGCAATCTAATCTGGCCAAGATGGCATCAAAGTTTAGCACAGTATTGTGAGGCACTAGCAGGGCTCCAGCTGCGCCTCTGATTTTGTTCCTTATGATGGTAACAGCTTGGTAGTGTGCACTGGGGCTTAAAAAGCTCGTAAGCGTATATGGCCGATTGCCTCCCTGCTACATACTCGTCTTGGGTACCAGAGAACTCTGGTACAGACTTGATTATGTCTACTCATTGGTTGTTGGTCGGCACAACACAAATACATTTTCGCCGAACACAATTGATCGGCAGGCTCATGGGCTTACAAATTTGGGTTGCGCAAGCAGTAGAATGGAATTGTAAGTGTGACACTAAAAAGGTGTATGAGAAATTCATTGTATAGTTACTGATTGCACTAAGAATTAATGTTGGCAAAAGTACCCAATATTTTTACCCTGAGGTAAGCATAAACCAGTGGGAGAGTTACAGTCGAGGTACTCGACAGTATAAGACCCGGTATTCATATATAAGCCCTAATATACAACATATTATTACAATATGTATTAATATAATAATACTAAAATTTGTAATGCCAACCGCGAAATTTTAATTTTAGGGCAATGCTTTTCCACTTGAACGAAGACTCGAACTCAGGATCTCCTGAATGCTGTGCTAACGCACTAGCACCTGCGCCATTGCAAATGACTTCGGCTTTCCTCGTCCGTTTGTCCGTTTTGCAAGTTTCTATTGTTTCAATGATTCTCTCTGAATATCGTTCACTCTTAGAAGAGAGGGGGAGCGGCGGGAACTGAGAGCAATGCCGTTACAATTATCACATTGCTGCATATAAAAAAAACCAGTCGAAAAGGATACAGTCGACCGCAGTCGACATATTATACAGATAGCAAAACGAATCGAGCGGGCCTCGAACTCGCGATCCGTTGATTCACAGTCTAATGCTCTACGCCCTGTGCCACCGCCAAATCGACCCGCAGGCCGACAAAATCAAAATAACTGAATTCGTATTTCCCATTCATTTCCGCCTTGAAAGATTCTGTTGCTCAAAAAAATGCTCCCTCATTATCGTTCGTTCTTGGAAGAGAGCAGCAGTAAACGAAGCGAACTACCGTTAAATTTTTTGCATTGCTATGTATGCATTAGTGTATGCAGAAAGTATTTTCTAATGCAAAGCAGTCAATAGTGAACAATACTAGTGCTTATGTATTGGTTTTATTAAATTGTAAGAACGTTAAAGATTGCCAGCATTTGCAAAAAAAAAAAAAAAAAAATTAAAAAAAATTGTCTGCGGTCTGAGAAAGCTTCGAACCCCAGACCTCTCGCGCGCAAATACATGTCCTCGAAGTTAAGCTACTGCTTTATATGGTTCGAAGACGGCAATCTCTATACTTATGAAGCACGAATTTTAGCATTTGACATATATGTACATTAATTCGAATTTCTAGCTAAATTTTGTTATTTCTATTTCTTAATATTTTGCTACTTTCTGATAAATGAGGCAGAATTTATAATACATATTTAAATAAAATAGCAATAATTAATTAATAATTAAAAAAATAAAACTCAATTTTGTAATTGTCAGTAGCGAGATATGAATCCGCGTACTCGTAGCGAGTCTTGCTATTGTTGTTGCTCTAATGCTACTCAGCCCTCATGAATTTGTTGGTCATTCATTCCTTAAAATCTCCTTTTTTTATGGTCCGATCGGGATGAAATTTTCGGAAAACGTCCGCACATGGGCACACTCGATGTGTGCCAAACCTGCCACATGTGCCAAGTCTGTAGCTCTTATAATAGGCTTTAAGAGGGCCAACTTGATCTGCCTGCACACTATAAGAGTGTTGTCACCAAACGGACGGACAGACAGACAAACGGACAGACGGACTTGGCTAAATCGACTCGGTTATTGATGCTGTTCAAGAATATTTATACTTTATAGGGGGTGGAGATGACTCCTTCTGCCTGTTACACACAAATCGCTTTCGTCAAACTTAGAAGACTATGTACTTTTAGTACAGAGTCTAAAAATCCAACTTCTTACGGAATGAATTTAACTGCCTCGGTCGTACCGTTATTCAGAGTGAGTAAAGCCAAACCCAAACTGTATAGTAGATGTTAAGAAATTTCCCCTCTCAAGAAATGGAAAACAAATTAATCAATAAAAAAAAAAATTTCATAATTCATAAACAATTTAAAGAAAAGTTTGGGACGGACAGACAGATGAGAATGTAGTTCAATCGACTCGACTATTGATACTGATCAAGAATATATATAGTTTATACGGTCGGAGATGCCTGCTTCTGCGTGATACATTGTACAAAGTTATTACACACTTTTTTGCCCATTCTTAAATTTCACAGGGTATACAAATCTAACAACCAATCATAAGAAAGTATAAAAACACAAAAAATAAAACTCCAGCAATAGCTGAGCGAGTGATAAAAAGATCTACAATCAGCGATCTTCAGTCGACGATTATTCAGAGTGACATGCATTGGCATCGGTCTTCGCTACATCTTCCATCATAAGACAATATATGTAAGTGAAGTATATATTTTGACTTAAATATAGAAAGATTTAAATTGTAGATGCATGTCCAGAAATTAGACGATTTTTACTTTTTACTACAAATCCCAAAAATTATTTGCTACAATATTCTGAATTTATTGTTCAGACCGAAAACACAGACGGACAGTAGCGACGAGGAACTAATTGCCTCTTACATAGAAACAAAGGCAAATACCAATATAGCTAACTTATAGGGTATTTCCACGACAGCACATTTGGCTCATTCGACGTAATTTTTCACATTCGACCCCGATGTGAGTTTCATCTCCATACAAAATTCGAAAAAAGTCATTTATTATGAATGAGCTCATTCGCTCTCATTGGGTCAGTATTTTAATATCAATAACACTATGTTAATCGATGAATACTTAAAAAAAAGAACAATCATCCCTAACATCAGCTGCTGTGATGTAGGCGCCAAAAATTATTTTTTTAAAAAACAAATATTGCAAATTTTTATAGTTATATTACGGCTACGGATAAGGATTTCACTGCTATACACCTATATTTTTGTATTTGACGTTAAATTTTTAATTTTTGATTGTTCAGCAGCACAGCTGATTTATTTCGAGCGAATAACTTTTTGCGGTGAAAATGCAATCCGAATGTGACCAAATGAGCCGAATGTAGAGTGTCGTGGAAATACCCTATTAGAGACGCAAGTACACGAGTGTCTTGAACAATAAGCAAAGATATTTAAAAAGAACTTAGCAGAGGTTATAACAACAACAACAGCTCATCAATATTAGGGAGACTGAGCCAGAAGTAGAAGTATACCAGGCAACAGAAATCAAATCAATAAAAATCAATCAAATACTACGATGAAGTAGAAAGAAACTTAACATTGTTAACAAACATACCCCTTATGACCTATGACACGACCGCAGTGGCATTTCTTGACGAAAAGTATAGAACAGACGCGCTCCATGCATTCGTCTAAGGACTTCAAAAATCTTTTAAGTTCGCGGTTTTCCCAGCTTAGCCGTGCGATTTGCCAACAGCTTTGGCTAAACACGCTGAAGAAAAAGCTCAGAATCAGAAACCGGGGAGTCAGCGCTTTCAGGGTTGGCGACAAAACATGGACCAACCCATTCTTCAAAACGGGCCAGAAAGGAAATCAGGGTCAACCCAGACCAGGAACAGGCTGAAGCAGCAGCTGCTGAGAACGACCTGTCCGAAGCTGAAGGCTGTAATTTTTTAGGGGAGACTCCGTGGTCAGTACCGAGGTTTGAACTCGCGTACTCGCAGAATGTCGTTTTTAATGCAATTAATTGTCGTTAACGCTGCCATGAGCTTGTGATAATTAGTAATCTTATTAACTGCTTTGTTTACGGCCCGATCTCCATAAAATTTTCACAAAACTTTCTAACATAAGCACACAGTATGTGTGCCAAATCTGAAGTTTAGTTATAAGTTTTTTTTTCGATTTGCTTGATCTGCGTGCATACTATAGGAGTGTTGTCACCAAATTTGGTAGCTCTAGTTCTTATAGTCTCTGAGATCTAGGTGTTCATACGGACAGACAGACGGACGGACATGGCTATATCGCCTCGGCTGATTATGCTGATCAAGAATATATATACTTTATAGGATCGGAGATGCTTCCTTCTGCCTGTTACATACATAGCACAAATACATAAACCCCTGTGCCCTTTGGGTACCGGGACTAAAAATTTACCCCCGTCGAAATTATGCAATAACTTATTTAATGCAAGGATATGCAATAGAAAATTTAATGCACTAACAGTATGCAGTATTTTTGACACGGGTATACAATGGAAAAATTACTTTGTTTTAATTTCACAAAACACGACCATTTTGAGGCGACACATGACGTAATTTGATCAACTTTAATTTATTCATTAACTTCGTGTTTGCGTTTATTGTTATGCAATTAATTTATTCACTTCACAATTCCGACTCAGCATTCCATACAGCGCAACGTAGCGCTTCATATAGGTTTGCTTATGCGAAGCTACTTTGTTGTTGGGCAGTACATTGTGTATGATTTTGCTTAGTTGTTAACTTGTACGTGTGAAACACTTATGTAGCTTTAACTTGTTTTTGTGAAATCGAGATCGACTGCCACTAACCTAGCCATCTTGGTTCCCTGATATTAATATCTTTTCAATAATGCTCTTGAGTCTATTTTCAAACACTATTGTATAATATTGTACGCCGCTGATGTGCAGCTCTGCTTAGCATAAAATGGCAACGATTAAATTTGTATACAAGCAGATCTTGATTGATGCCATTTTATCAGAGCAGGCTTTATATTTATACCCTGTACAGGGATATGTTAACTTTGTGAAAAAATGTCCGTCTGTCTGTCCGTCTGTATGAACGCGTCGATCTCAGCAACTGTACCGTCCGCAGATCAAGTTTGTTTCAAATTGTGGATACCTCCCCGCCTTCCCCCGCAAATCGATCCCAACTTTTTATACCCTGTTGACAGCATGTATTTCTGAACGTACATATTTCTAACTTAACAGGTGTTTAAAAATACTGTTCTGAAACACATGTGAATGTTTCATAAAGATCGGTCCAGGAATATGGAAGACATTCAGAAAAGAAAGTAGATGGAAAAGACTAGAACATTTTCCAATGAATTGCACTGGTTTGCCAACATGTGCGTCAGACACATAAATATGTATGTGTGTATACACATATCCATATGTATACACATGCAAACAAACATATGGCGTAATCATATGGAAATTAGAATTCATTGCATGCTTATAGCTGTTATCTTTTGCAAGTGAGCACATTCTCGCCGAAAAGCTGAGTTGTGTTACTTCAAATGTCATACTGCTTGCTGGCAATTACATTGCAAGTCTAAACTTAATGTATGCAGAGATTTGTAAAAAATAATCAATTATTATGATATTTGTAATATTAGAGTTTGCCTTTTAAGAATTGATTATTGTAATGATCATTTGCATTTTGAATATTGGCGAGCAAGTGAGGTCAATGAAAAAATTGAGAAGTTTTTAGACCCGGTACCCAAAGGGTACAGGGGCTTATGTATTTGTGCTATGTATGTAACAGGCAGAAGGAAGCATCTCCGACCCTATAAAGTATATATATTCTTGATCAGCATCAATAGCCGAGACGATATAGCCATGTCCGTCTGTCTGTCCGTATGAACACCTAGATCTCAGAGACTATAAGAGCTAGAGCTACCAAATTTGGTAACAACACTCCTAAAGTGTGCACGCATATCAAGTTTGTTTTAGAATTTTGCCACGTCCCCTTCCGCCCACGCAAATCGAATAAAACGTATAACTAGACTCCATATATATCTACATACTTCAGATTTGGCACACATAATGTGTGCTCATGTCTGGACATTTTGTAAAAAATTGCATGAAGATCGGACCATAAACAAAGCAGTTAATAAGATATCTAATTACCACAAGCTCATGGCAGCTTTAGCGACAATTAATTGCATTAAATGTAACAACAACAAAAACAAGACATTCTGTGCGAGTACCCGAGTTCAAGTCTCGGTGCTGACCATTTTTTATTTCACTTTTTTTTATATTTTTATAAAAATTAACTTTTTACTATTATTTTATTTATATATATGTTATTAATTTTGCCAATATGTCATAAGAAGAAGAAATAACAACGTTTTGTTAGAAAGTTTATTTCAAATATATGTATGCATGTACACTCATATGCAGCAATGCAAAAAAAGTAACGGCATTTCTCTCTCAGTTACCGCCGCTCTCTATTCCCCCTCTCTTCTAAGAGTGATCGATATTCAGAGAGAATCATTGAAGCAATAGAAACTTGCAAAACAGACAATGAGAGGAATGCGAGAATATGTTACGCATTTGTCAGGCTTTGACGTCAGTTGCAATGGCGCAGGTGCTAGAGCGTTGGCACAGCATTCAGGAGATCCTGAGTTCGAGTCTTGGTCGATTTCTCTTGCTTATTACAAAATATTTGATGTGAAGTGGTGAATATCTTTTCTTTTTTTTTTACATGAAAATATGAATGCTGCTTAGACAATTCTTTTCGAGTGGAAAAGCATTGCCCTCAAATTAACATATCACGCTTGCCATTAATAATCTTTAATAATATGTTGTATATAACGGCATAGATATGAATACCGGGTCTTATACTGTCGAGCACCTCGACTGTAACTTTTCGACTGGTTTTTTCCATTGAATCGTTGCGGTTGCGTCAAGCAGCACAGAGACAACGAACGTGCAGACGTATATGAAATGACGTACGACTAAGCTTTTCATCGAAAACTTGCTGATATAAGCATACAAAGAATTCATATGCTAAATGACAGTTTCAAAAGAGTATTCTTTAAACACCTGTTATGTACTTGTTAGTGAGCTAGAACCTGAAATTTCGGGCACAGAAATTTGCACTGCAAGCGAAAACATCCTCGTATCTTTTACAACCTTGTTATCACAGTGAAATTCCATACTGATTCTTAAGTCAACAATATTCTAACTGTTATATAGCCTGTAACAGGTGTGGAACCTATTTGAGTTTTCGAATTTGAAGTTCTTTTATAACCCATGCACACATTGAAGGAGTTGATTAGAGTTCAAATTAAGCTTGTAGTCTTTTGAATGCGTAACGTTAGCTGATTGCCTCCTTGGAGAGAGACCCTGCGCTACATGCTTATTACTGTAGTTTTTCATTTGATTATAATTGTATCCCTCTCAGAAATCGGATGCTTCCGATAACTGGATAATAAAGTCATTACAATGACTAATGACATCGTCGGGCACTGAATCATCACAACCTATTTCGCAAAGCCAAATATCTTGCACATTGATTTGATTTGCATTGAACACCTCGCAAACCTTGGTGGATGCTGGGATTGGCTTAAGAAAAGTATCGTGTGGCAGATAGTCAGCATTTGGGGAAACTTGTGTTAAATAACCTTAGTCTAGGTATCGTTCTTGAAGAACTGAGCAAGTGCTATAGACTTTGACTGTCCCTAGTTAGACTGCACAGGATTCTGGAAGAGGAGTGTATCTATATATCTGCAGCCAATATTTCTTTTGAAATCCTCCACCTCCTTCACTTTGGGAGGAAGGTTTTGAGGTTGTACCAAGGTTGCGCACATGAGTAAAGGCTGTGTCAAAAAGAAGATTGGGTGCTTGTCGGGTGCTTGCATTAAAAAAGTTCTCTATTGGGGGCAATCGTATTATGCTTTTATTGCTTCAGGGTTGGATTGAGTGTGAAATGAAAGTAACATAAATGAAAATAGTCATTGCGGACATGCTGCTGCTTTTTAGTTGTTGACCTACTGCTCGAGTGATCGTTGTATTAGCCTTAGTCAGAGAAGTGGAAACAGTAAGGAGCTTCTTATTGTCCTTTACGATATAAATTGACATAATACATAGGTTCAGAAAGAGCCGAATTTAAAATTTGCCACGTAGAAATAAACAAAAAGAAATAAGAAAATCAAAACTTAAATTACAAAAAAAAAAAATATTAAACAAGCTGATCACTCGTGCGCGCGACAGTAAAAAAACTTAAAACCAGTCGAAAAGGCTACAGTCGACCGCATTCGACAGTATAATACCCTGTACAGGCTTCTATATTAAGAGTATTTTGATAATAGATACTTTGATTAAAATAAAAGTAAGAACATAACAGGTGTTTAAAGAAAACCCCTTTGAAACTCTCATTTTGCATATGAATTCTTTGCTTGCTTATAGCAGCTAACTTTCACATATTTATACATATTCAATCAAAAGCTGAGTGTTACGACACTTAATTTACTTATGCCTGTGTCGCAGTAGTTCCCTATCTCGCTCGCACAAATATGCACACATGGTAAGCAGACGCATGTGTCACAGTCGTTCGCTGTCTCGCTCGCACACATGTGCTGCCTGCTGCTCTAAGATTCCGTGGAAAAATAACTTTTATTGCTGATTATCTGTCTTATTTACAAACCGATCTTGATGAAACTTTCAGCGTTCCTTCTACATATCATTCTTAACGCACCTGTTAAGTTAGAAGTGTCTACGTTGAAAAATGTGGCTATTATTCGTTTTTTTCGATTTGCGGGGGAAGGGGGGGAGGTATCCAAAATTTAAAATAAACTTGATCTGCGTATGGTATACAGGAACCTTGATGCCAAATTTGGTGTCTCTAGCTCTTATAGTTGCTGAGATCGACGCGTTCATACAGACGGACAGACGGACAGACGGACAGACGGACAGACAGACAGACGGACATGGCTCAATCGACTCGGCTGTTGATGCTGATCAAGAATATATATACTTTATAGGGTCGGAGATGACTCCTTCTGCCTGTTACAAAAATTTTTTTCACAAAGTTAATATATCCCTGTACAGGGTATAATTAAGCATTTTTTATTATAATAGAAGTAAGTACGTAACAAGTGTTTAAAGAATACTCTTTTGAATCATTCATATAGTGTATGAATGCATGCTCTTAGAAACAAACTTGTGCTACGTCACATCATTTTCGAATGCATGTATTGCATTCGTTCGCTGTCTCGCTCGTATATATGTGTTGGCCGCAAAACCCAACGATGCGATGGAAAAATTTATATTTTTCCTTTTCTGATTATCTTTATTATTTAAAGACTGATCTCGATGAAACTTTCAGTATTACATTATATTATATTTTTCAAGCACCTGTCTTGCAAGATGTCTTTGCATTGAGGTGTGGCCGTAATTTTTTTTTTTTTTTTTTTTTAATTTGGTGTCTTTAAGTCAATTAGTTGCTAAAATCATCACGTTTATACAGACAGATAGACAGACGGATATGGCTCAATCGACTCCGCTGTTGATGCTGATAAAGAATATATATACTTTATATCCGCTGCCCCGCCTCCCACTGCCTGTTACACATAACGTATAAAAAACAGATAGTACTTCAGATATTTCTAATTCAGGAAAATCTATTCACAAAAGCAATATTATTAGGTCATCTTATGGGTTTGTGTCGAATCGGGAAAATACGAGCGTCTACGACGAAAATCACAAATTTCATTAATTTGAACCAAACCGGGAGCGCACTTGGCGCACTTAATCTTCACACAAAAGCATGATAACAATCTATATCATAGATTCCTAAATTAGAGAAGATCGCCATGGAAATATGACGTCGGTAGCCCAGACCACGACGATTTTATCATGATAGAAAATAATTTCAGTAAATTAGTTTCCAATAAAGATCAGCAAGTAAGAATTAACAAACAACTTGAAGATAAACTTAATAGGCTTAATAAAATATCAAATGATTTCCTGTACTGTTGGTATCTGCTAACTAGTCCCCCTTTAAGATTACGGCCGCCCTCGACCAACCCTATTTCAGCAATCACCACTCTTAACTATTCTGTAAATTTTTTTCTTGGCATTTCTCCAATAAGTTAGTCCAAATTGCTTTAACTCAAGCGATGAAGGTAAGGGACGCTTAGAACATCTGGGTTAGCAGTGATATTCAATAGGGAAGAATTTGCAATTCCGGGAACTCTATTCTATTGTAGTTAAGGAACATAGTCCCATTTATTGTAGCATATTTTAAGATCTGCGTGGTCCAGAATGTTTTGGGCTAACAAATTTAGCCTTTGCAAGTGTTATTGCAAGCATTAAATTTGGCAAGTCTATCATTAGTATTATGTTCTCGTATAAATGACCGGTATCGACCTGCGAGATTTTAGCTGCCTTGATTGACGTTATGGGTTAGTTGGTTAATCTGGTCTTGAAATGTTCTTGCTGATTTTTATTTGCCTGTTATTTGAATTTATTAGCTTCTGTAAATCTCGCCTACCCTAAACCTTCAGCGTAGGCGTAATGAACTTAACTATGAAAAGGGTATATATATAAGAATAAATAGAGTATAGGAGCATCGCTTTGATGGGGTCACTTTAAGTTATCCTTGTGGACCACCCTCCCATTAATGGGGACCGTGGTCGCCAGGTCCACTTCTACGGCTCTCTCCTCACTCACAGGCGTGAGCTTGTTTCCAAGCCTCTGTTTGGACTTGACCAAAACCTTTTCGCAAACCTCAAAGACCTTATTTGCCGGCAAACAGTTTGTCTAGTTCTGAACGTGGTCTCGGCGTATTTTATCCTGTTCTGCATATCTTGCTGTGGTTCATCCGAACCCACATGAACAACGTCCATTGGTCTCCTGTTGATAACGGAGTGGATTGAATTGGTATATTCAACTGAAGCTAATAAAATGACCTCTATGGTGTCACTCATGCCCCTGTCGATTTTAAGGCACCTGGCCAGTTCTAGCAATGTGCAATGTGAATTGGGGAAAAAAATTATGAGCTGTAGCAAAGCTAGCTTGAGGTCGTCAACTTGGACAACTTGTCAATGCACGTGAGGAACAATTTCTTGCAACATTTCTTCTAAGTGCGAATGAATTGGCGTCTCGAAAATCTCCTGTTTTAGTGGGTGCCTGTCATACTTATCTCTAGCACACGATTAACAATTCTGAACAATTTCGTTGGCTAACTTTGAAATTTTCAGAAAGTGAGGTTTTCTCATCTTCTCATCATCATGATGAGATTCTTCATTCACTGACCTGGTGGTAGCCACCACTGAGGTACTATAAGGCGAGGCCTAATTGCGTTCTGTAAAGGCGTTCTTTCTGACCTTCAACATCTTCAGGAGTGCATTTTTTACCGATGGGGTGCATCCGAGCATTCCACGTAAGTAAAATTGACATCACCGCAGGTGTGGAAGAAAATTTGTTCAACTTCTGTATCCCATTTAAGCAAGTCTGAAACTTGACAAAGTGACGCCCCTGCTTGTGCTAACATTTCTAGGCCTATTATTCTATCGAACATAGACAGGTCCGATAGAAGAAAAAATTTTGCCTTAATATTATACATTGAGACAAAACATGTTTGCGTAATTGTAGTTTTACCGTGAATCGAATGAGCCTCATGTGGTCGAACAACATTTTAGAGGCGCTAGTGTCTATAAGAAACTTCATGTCATCTGCCGCTACTTTTCGTCTGAATGCGGCCAGCAAAGATCTGACCCTAAAAAATTTACGAAATCTGACCAGTGTTAGCATCATCCTTAATTTGTGTCTTTGCGCTAGAGGTGAGATTGGCATACGATTCCGCGTCCTGTATGACAGGGTTCACCCTGTGCGGTCAGATATGGCAGATTTCCTATTCAAGTAGCCTGGAACCTGGCTGGGATCTAGGATCCGTGAAAAGGAAGGAGCGACCTACATGGGCTCATGTGTGTTATTATTGTTGTGTTGCTTACCTGGTCGGGCTGGCTCTTCGGCTTATGTTGTCCATTAAAATGAGGATTCTTTACATCGCTCCCTAGTGATTCGGTTCGCTGAGAAGATTTGTCTTGCTGACCTACCTCATCGTAATACTGAAGCAAGAACAGACCACCTTGTCTCAAAGTGCCGAACACCTGTTCGAAAAGATGAATCTGTCGTTTATCGCTGTATATAAAATCGTGGCCACTAATTATCGCGTCGAAAATCAACACAGTGCCGACTGACGTTAGCACCCCATCGGCAGCATCTCTAATTTTGCTTCTTATAATAATGACCGCCTGGTAGTGGCGTGAACTGCCATCATACGACTTACAAATCTGATAAACAGCTAGTGCCGCTCACCACCAAAAGATATATTTAACGGTAAGAGGCATTTAATGGCTTCCAGCGGCTTATGGATCTTCAACATTAATCAATCAACCAAATAAATACATATGTAAACAGCTGAAATCAAAATCAACGACACCGAAAGGCGCAGCAGGTCGCAGCACAGCAGCACAGAGCTATTCAAAAAGAAAAATGGATAAGTAAAGTAAAAAAAAAAAAAAACAAACTATTCTTTGTGTAAATAGTTTACTGACGAGATGCGTTACCTAACTGCAATTTGTTTCTTGCCATTAGGTGTCAGTAATAATTCTCAAATAAGCCCCTGTACACTTTGGGTACCGGGTCTAAGAAGTCACTCACATGCGACCAAGAACCTCTGATATTCATTTAAAATTTCATTGCAAAAAGTAAGACTTAAAAAGTTGGTAAAACCCTTTTGACTTTGGCACAACTAGTTGCATTTGAGTTGTACCAAAGTAAAATAATAATTGCAGACTTAACAAAAAGTTTAACTGGAAGTACCCACTCGCATGTTTAAGACATATGTTGGGTCATCTTAGCCTCTTTGCAAAATTTCAGGAACACTGCAATCAAAATTCTCTAGTCCTCTCCCGCGCCGCGGTCAAAGAAAAAATGGTGATTACAAAGCCACAGGCTCCACTGTCCAGATAACTTGCACGCAGATCTGGCGATCTTCGATGCCCTTCAGCGCTCATCTGCTAATTGTAATTAGAGGTTGATTCACAGTCGCTCTCACTGCATGAGTTAACGTAGGGCAGCGATTGATGCTTATTAAGTCTTTGCATTAAACTTTATGATACAAACACTTCAGCTGGTGTTTATTGATGATATTTATTATCGGCTAGCGTTAGTCCACTGCACAGTTTGGTTGATTTGACTGTGCTTCAACTAATCTTGCTTTTATAACCTGCACATGCACACGTGTTCTCTTGAAGCTACGTGGGAAATGATTGTTAAATCGTTAGTTACCACTGGTTGGGCCCAAAATTAACTGTTCTTAAATTTCCAATTAAATTATTATTATTATTATTAATATATTTATTAAGTGATAATATTTTTTTTTTTTTTAATTATAATTTATTTATTTAAATTTGTTTATATTAAAGTTAACTAGCATAGTGTTACCACATGGCAGCTTTAACTAATCTTAAATAAAAAATAATAATTATAATGATATTGGCTACAAAACAAAAATAGTGAAATATTCATTATCCGTAACAATCAAAAGTAATGATTAACAAAACAGTGATATATTGACATTCTACATTTGGACACGAACGTTTTAAGACAAGATTCTGGAAGGCAGATCCTGTGGGTGGTGCCTTTTGAGTCTCCTTTTTCCTCTATAATGTATTAGCCGTCGTGCGAGTACATTGGGATGCCAATCTTAGCAACTCCTAGATTTTTTCTATGTCCCTAGTGCGCATGTACCAGGCAGCATTGCAGATTTTCCTTAGAATTTTGCTCTGTGCCACTCGAACCTTATTTAAATGGTTTTTGGCAGCGATCCCATAGATTTGGAGTCCATATTGGGCTCAATATGGCGTTGTATATGGATACCTTGCTCTGTAAGAAGAGCTTATTTCTCGAAGACGCCACGCCATTCTCGCACCTTTCGACTGGATCATATTCTCGACCATTGTCCTATGTCGACCAAACTTTAGACATCTGTCCAAGATGATCCCCAAGTATTTGAAATGCTCTTCGTGCTGGAGTACTGAGACGAGCATCGTTATAGCTGGACAGAATCCCACTCTTGTGGCGAAGGTTACATTTGCACATTTGCTGCTGTTGATGCCAATATTCCATTTGAGCGCTCACGCTTCAAAACTTCTCACATACTCCTAAAGCGCCTGTGCTGAAATGCCAAGAGAGCCATTTCTGGTAAGCACAGCAGTGTCATCCGTGTAAATGGCGATGTGCACTTCTTGGCTTTCAACAGCACGGACAGAACTGGGTGTCGGCATATCAGCTGTATACAGCGAGTACAGGGTGGGACCTAAAGCGCTACCTTGTAGAACTCCTGCACATATTGGTCGCTCAGATGATTTAGCTCCATCCACGACTACGCAAAATGATCTGTCCAACAGAAAGCTGTTAACCAGTTGATATAGTTGTGGAGGTAGATAATCTTTTAGTTTACATTGGATACCGCTATGCCACACTCTGTCGAATGCTTATTGGATGTCCATGAATACTGCCACTGCATAATCTTTCTGCTCCATGGCCACCAATGCGAAGTTGACTACTCGATGCAGTTGCTCTGGGGTGCCATGACTTTTTCGAAATCCAAACTGCCACTTTGGAATTGCACGTTTCACGCTCTCCAGTTTAAACATTCGATTAAGGATATCCCTGTCCAATATCTTTCCTAAGGCAGGAAGTAAGCTGATTGGCCTAAATGAGTTAACATCAGTTAGCTGCTTATTAGGATTCGGGATCATTGTGATCAGCGCAGACTTCCACATCTTGGGGAAATGCCCCAGTCTTAAGATGCTGTTGAAGATAAGGACTATAAAAAGCACTGCTTTTTGAGGGAGGAGCTTTATAGTCTTATTATCCAATAAATCGCCACAAGGAGATTTTTTAACTTTTTAGCTGCTTAATTCTATGCGTGACCTCTTGAAACGTAATTAGGCTAGCTGGCAGGGACATTTGGTAGGGCTTTCCAAGGATGTTTGAATATACTTGTTCATAAAATCTGGCGATACGTCAAGTAACTTAAATCTTTCCTCCAAGTTGCCAGCGAAGGTTTCTGCTTCTGCAATCCAGAATAACACCAACCGCTAGCAGGATTCTATAATGGAACCTTGGGCGTTACTAGTCTCTTGAAGCGAGTTGTAAGTTTCCAGAGCGATTTGTTGGACGATGTGCCCGGACTTGCGCTCGGCCTACATGGTAAAGTGTCTGATCGGTTTCACCTTGGCGAAGATCAGCGCGATCCATGCTTCAAGCATCTCACCGTCTCCACGTGGCGGCCCCGGGAAGCGGCTCCGTCACCCGACAGAGGCCTTTGGTAAATTGAGAAGGCGGAAACCCAGCATGCGTCTGTACTCGAATCGAGCGGCTTCCTGGTTAGCGTCTGTTCCACATTGGACGGCTACACAGATGTCTTCCTCCAGATCGGTAGACAATAAAGAAGATCGACTGCTGATGACTAGAGCATTCCAACACCTCAGTACCCAGATTAAACCCCTGGCAGTTACCCCCTGCTGCAGTTACCTCCGTCCTATTAAAACTTGGCAAGTCTTTAAGTACGTTCGAATCACATCATTAAGTTGATGGTAGAGGTGCAGTTGAGAGAGCTCCTGCTTAGTGTCCGTCATGGCTCTGAACACTCCAACCCAAATAAACAAAGAAGCTGAAATACCCAGCGTATTTCGTAGAAGTGCCCTTATGGCAAGATCACCAGTGGCGAAGCAAAGAGGCGATCAGAAAGATGAGGAAGTGGGCAGGTCGAAGCAACAGACCCCAAACAACGCACGGTAGGATGGGAACGAACCATCAGTCAGCACGGTGACGCTGGAAAGGTGCACTCCATCATTGGATACACCCGAGTCACGCCAGCCTGTTATTCAGGAGCATAGTTCCCCAAGACAGGAACTAATACTTAAGATGAGAGCGTTAGAGGAAGAATCTCCATTGCAATGCAAAGCAGTGCTACATAAAATGAAGCAGGCTATGCGCAAACAGAGGAATACAAGCCTGGATGTCAAGGACGGCACGTCGGAGCTAAGCGAGCTCCTCGACGTAATCGCAAGCTACAGAAATAGCTGGAAGAGCGCCGAAAAAGATAGAACCGATGACCTTCGGAAAAGGCAGAAAAAAGGATACAGAGGACACGAACGCCACTCCGTTCTCTGTTTTGCAAAAGAGAATCGCCACTAGCCCGGTACTACAGGAAGCAAACAAGAAGCCGCGGAACACTTCTCTGACTGCAGATTTTCAATTAGTGACCCGAAAGAAAATAGCTAAGAAAAGAGAACAAGAGAAGATCGCAAAAGATAGTCAAAAGAGAGAGCCTGAAAAGCAGACAAGACAAGAAAGGCTAGAGTGCGAGGCCGCCCAGATGCTGTGCTGATCAAACCAGCTGAAGCTAAGAGCTACGCCCAAGTACTTGGTGAGCTACGTAGGAACGTCAAGCCAGAGGAGGATGAAAGTGCTATCCGCTCGATCAGGAGAACAAAAACGGCGGATATGTTACTGGAATTAACTAAAGGAAGCAAAACCCAAAAGCTTGGCGACGGAATTCAAGGTTTGTTGAAGGAAACGGCTACGGTAAAGGTACTCAGGCCAAACGTTAAAATCGAAATCCGAGATCTGAACAGCTTCACCGAGGAATCAGAAGTCAAGTCCGCAATATCGGAAGTGACAAATGGCTCTACTGAGGATATACGAGTACGGCTAACAGGTGTAAATTGTTCGGAGCAACGGAGAGCTTTCATTATTCTCGCTGCAGAAGATGCAGTAAAAGTCTTGAAAGAATCGAGAATTCGAATCGGGTGGACCCGATGTCGTGTAAAGCGCTGCGAAGACATCAAACGGTGCTTTAAATGCTTCGGTGTTAATCACGTGCAGAGCCAGTGTACAGGACCTGATCGCAGAGACCTGTGTATCAGGTGCGGAGAGAGCGGACATAAAATGCAAGGTTGCACCAAACGAGCTGACTTAGCGAGCAGTATAGGAAAAGAAAAGATGGCGTATGGCTGAAGGAACACACCAAAACTGCCGCTATTTGGATACCGAATCGGAGTAGCATCCGGCATACAAACGAAGGATGTGGTAACTGTTTTGTGTATCTTAAAGTCAACGATTACCACATATTCAGCTGCTACCTAACACCAAAAGACGACGTCCAAACATTTGAGGGTAAGCTGAACGAGATAGAAGAAACAGCTTCGCAACTACAGGGAAAGTACATTATTCCCGGGGATTTTAATACAAGAGCAGAAGTGTGTAGCATGCCAGTAACCAATTCTATAGGTCGGAGAGTAGTCAACATGGCGGCCAGACTTGGACTCATAGTCTCAAATGTAGGCACCAACTTTTAACCGAATTGGATGCGAAGGTACGATCCATCATCTGAACAAAACATCTGAACATCGCCATTCGAAAAAGTAAACTTGAGAAATGGAAAACCCTTTGCGATGATATTAACTCAGAACCGTGGGGCCTAGGGTATAAAATCGTCATGAAAAAGCTCAAGACCAACAGCGCATCCTCCTGCTTGGAAACGGAAAAAATGGACAGCATAGTTCAGACGCTATATCCCACCCACCCGGCCAGACAAGCAGAGCCGATGATAACAGCAGACGATAGCCTGGTTGAGACTTTTACCAGAGAAGATTTCGCGAAAGCGGCAAAAAGCCTAAAACATGGAAAAGCGCCAGGACCCAATAATAATATTACTTCGGAAGTGCTATCTGTTATTGCAGAAAGCCGACCTGAAATGCTGCTGGACATGTAGAACGCCTGCATTCGAAGTGGAACATTCATGGAAAGTTCAGCGGCTGGTTTTGAATAGCAAAGGGAAAGGTGATCCCGCAACCCCCTCGGCCTATCGTCCACTTTGCATGCTTAATACAGCAGAAAAGCTTCTAGAAAGACTAATTAAGTCCCGCCTCGCAGCCGCAGTAGATAGTGCAGGAGGACTCTCTCCGAGGCAGCACGGCTTTAGACCAGGTCACAGAAGCAGCGCTCGCGAGTCACCAAGGTAACCACCATTCACGCCCAATTGTACTGCTGGCAACGCTAGACGTGAAAAATGCTTTCAACAGTGTTAGGTGGGCGGATATGATAGAGGCACTATGTACACGATTCCAAATCCCGGCGTATCTGATGCGAATTCTGCACAGTTATCTCGACAATCGAAAGCTTCTGCACGAGACGACAACAGAGGAAAAATGCATCCAAGTCACAGCTGGAGCAGCACAGGGATCAATACTTGGACCAGACCTCTGGAACATAGCCTATGACGATGTTCTTCGCTTAGAGATGCCCGATGACACATTTCTGATAGGATATGCAGACGACATTGTGGCAGTCATCCCGGCGCGTAACACAGAGTAAGCGCAACCCAAGCTCACGCAAGTGATGATTCGTGTTAAGGACTGGTTGCATTGCCGAGGACTACGGCTAGCAACCGAAAAAAGAGAGCTGCTTCTAGTAAGTAGGCGACAAATCCCACTACAGATGGACATGAGGATAGCCGACAGCATAATCAGGACTCAAAAGGTCATCAGTACTTAGGAATCCAGCTTGACTCAAAGCTAACCTTTTCAAGCGCAGCTTATTTGTACATCGACGAGGTCCGCCACCGCAATAAGATCACTAAGCTGGCTCATGGCAATTGTGGGTGGACAATTGCAATGCAGACGGAAGTTGCTAATGGAAGCAAACAATGCCATTCCTCTCTATGGATGTGAGATCTGGGCAGACACCTTGAGCACTAATTACAAGGCAAATCACCTCCTAGCGATGCAAAAGACGAGGAGGATAATAAGCGCTTATAGGACTGTATCGGGATCAGCAGCGATGGTCGTTGCAGCCGTGATACCGGTTGATCTATTGGCTCGAGAGCGCAAGCAACTATATGAGCTTCGCCAAACAGGAAGAGCTACAATACAGTCAGGCGACGTCTGTAGACAGGATTCCCTTAACCAGTGGCAAAAAAGGTGGACAAACGACTACAAGGGAAGGTGGACAGCAAGACTTCTGCCCGATCTCAAAGTCTGGATACAAAGAAAACACGGTGATAATGACTATTATGTTACACAAATGCTGACAGGACCCGGGTATTTCAGTTCCTTTCTGTACTCTATAGATAAAGCCACAGAAGCTAGCTGCGTCTACGGGGATACGGGGAGGAGACAATGTAGAGCACACAGTATTCCACTGTGAGCGATTTGCCGAACGACGATACCGACTACTACAAGAAGTAGGGGACATCACGCCGGAAAACATTATAATGATAATGATCAGCAACGAGGAGAATTGGCGACATGTCACGCGCTTCATAGACGATATCCTCCGCATAAAAAGAAAAAGGACTTAGATGAGAGAACATAGTCCGGGCAGACTGGACGCAGACAAATGATAAGAGCGCTTAGCGCGAAATAGGCCCCACTTCGAAGTAATGCGGAAGCTGTCCTGAAGTGGAGATAGGCCTGATGAGGAGGGATTTTTAGTAGGTGCGAGCCCCACATACCACATTGCGATGGTAATCTGAGATGCAGAAGGCATTTTCCCCCCTCAGCCCAAAAAAATAAGAAAAAATATAAAAAAAATATTAACATTTCCATAATTCGTTGGTAAGCTTATACTTGCTGCTTGCACCTTCCAACGCAAAAACGGCTCATTTTGGGAGTGGACGATGTTCGCTTTAACAATAACCGCAGCCCCGCCTCTGCAGTTGCCGCTAGGGTGATTGGCGTGGTAGATATCGTACCCAGAAAAGTTTATTTTCTGCCCAGAGCTGAAATGAGTCTCCGTTACAAGGCGCTAAGGAAAAGTTTAAGCTCGTCGATGTTTTTGAGCAGACCTCGTACCTTCCATAATCTAATTTTTATATTTGAGATAATCATTTTAATATTAGCTTCTGCACCAGGTCTCTAAAAGCTTTATTTGGAGTCCTGCATAAGCTTGAACATTTGATTCAGTCTGTCGTTTATATCCTTAATAGCTTTTTCAAGACTCTTAAACTTATTATGGTTTCTTTGGTCTTCTACAAGAATATTTGAGCCTGGATTTGCTTTTTGGTTCATAAATATTACAGTTGGCGTTTCGTCTTAAAGTGTTAGCGTAAGAGAATCCGCCGGTAATCTTACAGGAGGTTTGAACTTTTTAGCCAAATCAATTCTGACCTTGCATCCTTTGTAGTTGGACTCGTGATTATCTCCACAGTTGGCACATATACAGGTATTAATAGACCGCAGTTCACAAAAGTTTGACCCAGTGAGATGATCACCAGAACATTTACAACAGACCGGTTTTTTGAGGTAGTAATTTCGAGAGTGTTCGTAATCTTAGCATCTTTGACATTGAGCCAGGTCTTTGTTAGGTCTTGATTTCATTATGGTAACCCTATGTCTTCCTATTTGATTAATTTTCAGTGATTCTGCTGCATTGGGAGTCTGCTTAAGATTAACAAAAAACTTACGTTGTCTAGTTTTTGCATTTACTATTTGTTCGTCGTCATTCTCGCTGACTGGGATGCGGCGCTAGTCGGCTTTTCTTGGACAGTAGATCTTAAGAACTTCGAATCCATTATCTATAAATGTCTTCTCAATAAGTTCCTTTGGGACATTTGGATGAATATCCTTTAGAATCAATTTAAACGGTCTGCTTTCCTTAAGCTGATGATGATAAAATTCGCAGTTATGTTTTGTTAACACTTTAACAACGGATCTGAATGTTTCAGGATTCGCAGCGTAATTGCGTGAAATACCCGAGCTCGAAGTGCGTATGTGGTATTCCTGCGTTGGAATGACTGTATTATGGACCACCTCAAGAATATCCAGTTTATTTACATGTGGCACACAGTTTGGCGGGGGCCTAGGGGGTGATTTTTGGTAGAGCTAGAGCGGCATATCGATTATTGGGGAGCGTCGAAGAAGAGGTGGATGCAGTGCTAGCATGTTGTCGACTATCAGTGAGATTTATTGTACTTGGCTTATTATACCCTGTGCCTGCGGGCGAGACAGCGAACGACTGCGTTACAAGCATATGTATATGAAGTGTCGTAGCACTCATTACACCTGCTATGTTCTTACTTTTATTTTAATCAAAATATTTAATTTAGAAAACTGCACAGGGAATTATATTGTCGCGCGCGCTCGACTGATCCGCTTGTTTTGAATTGTTTTCAATAATTTGGTTACGCCTTTGTTTTTCCTATTAAGGGAAACCATTAGTATTTGAAAAGAGTATGCCTTATCCTCATTATTAGTCGCTATAGGGCTTGGAGTAGCGTATATGGAACTAGTTGTAGTTGTTGCTACAGTGTACGTTGATCCACAACCAACGTAGGAAACCGTTAACGTGCTTGTCGTAGTAGTGCAGTAGCTGCAACTGCTATTTAACTGACCGATAATTGAGCATGAAGGTATTTTCATATCAGATCCCCAGGTGTTCATTATAAAGCAACAACAAAATATTTATTATTAAATAGAGTGTTTGTCAATTTAACAAAAGTTCAATTTAACAAAAGTTTATTTGTGTTCACGAAACACTAAACACTAAAACACTTGCTGATTACGAACTAACTGTCCCTCGATACCGGGCGAACGTGGGGACGCGCTTGGGCGAAGGCCTTAGTCTTGGCATCGGGCAAGAATTCGTGATGCTTGTTGCTATGCGCTTATCTTTGTTTTGATCGGAACCGTTGAAGACGATGTCCAAAAATAGAATTGCAAGCAAGTAACTGAAGTGATAATATTGAATTCATGAAATAATGATTATGATTTAATGGTGAGGTTATAAGTGCATAATTATGTCGGATGTCGGAGTAGTGATGTGCGGCTTAGGCTAGGTTTGACTCAGAACTAATATCAGAGCTTAAATCTAGCATGAATATGACTATAAAGCTTCATAGCGGTCCCACAAATATATCGTGATTACCTTCTTTGTAGCGGCATCCAGCCCAAATCTTATGTCGTATTTTGGTTGCTTTAGTAAAACTGTTGGCATCTGTTAACTTACATACTCGTTCAAAAGCTAAGTGCTGCGTCACAACATTTACGAATGCATGTGTCGCAGTCGTTCACTGTCTCGCTTGCACATATGTGTTGTTATATTTATTTTCTGATTATCTTTCTCAATTATAGACCGATCTTGATGAAACTTTCAGCGTTTCTTCTATATGATATGGCTTGTCAAGTAAGAAGTGTCTTCGTTGAGTAATGTGAACCATAATGGGTATGGTGCACAAACACAACAGTCATAAATGCGATAAAAGAACTAAAGATAAATTAATAAGCATCATCAAATCTCGGCCTCCGAATAAACGTTCCTAAATCCCTTATATGACCAATTTAAAAAGTCTTAATTACAGCAATCCGAGCCGCACTATGAGGATTTTACTCAACACCAATAATTCAACTACTGCAACAATTTTATTATTCAAAATATAAATAACGACACACCATAAAATTCACGAGCTATACAAAAAATTGCTGGCGAAGCAGCTAAAAGAGCAATAGTTTTATCTCTTCTAACAACGCCAAACATCAGCAATCTATAGCAAACACAAATTTAATTTTTAATATTTCAAGTTGGTATCAATCTGTCAATTACAACAAATGTTATATCGATCAATACCTGAACACACCGATTATAAACAACTTAACCAATAGTTCCGAATCTACATCACAAATCATTCCTACACATCACTTCTATCTTACCCAACTATAGACAATATAATAAAAATCAATGATATTCTCAAACAAGCGGATCAGTCGAGAGCGCGCGACTGTATAAAACCCTGTGCAGTTTTCTAAATTAAGTGTTTTGATTATAAAAGAAGTAACAACATAGCAGGTGTTTATTAAAGAAGCCTATGAATTCTTTATATGCTTATAGGAGCAAGCATTCACATATGTATACATATTCAATCAAAAGTTGAGTGTTACGACACTTAATATACTTATGCTTGTGTCGTAGTAGTTCGCTATCTCGCTCGCACAAATAAGTACACATGGTAAGTACACATAAGCCTAATATTAAGTCAACAAAATATATAAAACAAATCATCAATAGTAGTGTTGTAGAGATTTAAGACAATTAAGTATAATTTATTGATTATTATTTGATTTTGATTTTCTGAATTATCGAATGTTACCTATCTATGAATTATGGTAGCCCTGTAAGTATATCGACCACATATCGATATGTGGCCGAGTATTCTACTCATTAGAGAAAAGTTTATGAAACCGACCGGTCGCGACGAAGCGTGAGTTTTTAAGTTTACGAATGAAATTATATAAGTTTAAGTATAATGTTATAAATTTGAATTTAGGAAATAAAATACATCCCCAGAATCGGGTTATTTTATACGCAAAAGTCCGGAGTCTAATCAACATCTTTTATTTCGCTTCTTCTTGGATGCCAAAGAGTTTGGCAAGGAAGCGGATCGGAGCAGCAATTGCTGTGGACTAAACGGAGCAGCAGCGGCTGTAGACCAAGCGGAGCAACAGCGGCCGTAGAAGAAGGTGCTGGAAGCTTCGAGAAGAATAGATACATACGATCGACGCCACAAATCAGGGTTGGGTAAACGTATGTGTGTGAATGCGTGATCGCATGCGAAACTTGCAAAACGACGCCACGACGAGGGTTGGAGTCGAAGAAGAAGTTGCAAGAGGTGGTGAAATTGAGAATTAAGTTGAAGTAAGTGCCTTTATTTGTGGCTGTGGTTTTCTGTTCGATGGGGCGCAGACGACGATTTTCGAAAGATCAAGCAGATAATGATTTACAGAACGTTACGAGCTAGGGGCGACACCACTGAAGGCGAATCTGGAATGCTTGATGTGATGCAAACATTTCAAATGGAAATTTTGCGCATGAACGAAATTCAAATGGAGAAGACAAACATCTTGATTCAAGCATTAACACCGAAAAAACACTTGAATGAGTGTCCAAGTATTGTCTCAACTGGCGCAGGAGAAGCAGCATGTTTATCAACTGAAGACATTCCAATGACTTTAATTAGAAATTCTCGTCGTGAACCGTTTGTGAAGCTGTATGACCTCCCCGAGTTCGATAGGACTCCGGAAACCTGGCCGATGTTTAAGGAAGCGTTTGCCATGACCACCGAGGAGTACGGCTACAGCGAAAGGCAAAATCTACTGCGTTTGCAAAAGGCAATAAAAGCAAAGCGCGAGAAGTAGTGGAGTGTTTGCTAATTCATAGTCAGAATGTACCTGAGGTTATGGAAGCGCTAAGACAGAATTTCGGCAGACCTGAAAAACTGATAAAAAGTCAAATTGCACGTGTGAGGAAGTTCTCGGAATTAAAAGAGGAAATGCTGGTAGAGTTGTTGAATTTTAAGAATAAAGTACAAAATCTGACCGCATTCTTGGAAGCCGCCGATGGGCATCGGCATCTAAATAATCCGTCTTTGATGGAAGAAATTTTAATGAAATTACCACCACAACAGCGTCTTGAATGGGCCCGCTATCTCCGAGATTCAAGAAGGGATGCTAGCATAAAAGAATTTGGTCAATATTTGCAGAACATGTCGGAGGATATTCAAAATGCTGGACTGGCTGATAACATGACGGTGACAAGGTCCAAGAATCAGAAGTCGAGGTTTTTGCACGCAAATAAAATTGGCGAGGATGATAAGTCAAAGGTGTGCGTACTTTGTAAATGCCAAAACAATATTGAGAAATGCGACCAATTCTTAAACCTGGAACTTGAAAATAAATGGAAGATTGTCAGGGAGAACAAATTATGTTTCAATTGTTTGCGAGTAGGCCATAGAAGTAATGCCTGCAAATTTCAGCACAAATGTGAACTGAATGACTGCAACAGGAAGTTGAACCAACTCTTGCATTCTGTCAATAACGAGGCTGAGCCATCTGCAAGTGGCGCGTTCACAGGAACAGCTTCACAAGTAACTGAGTCCGGTATTCTCTTCAAGATCGTACCGGTGAATTTGCATGCGAATGGTAAGACGTTGGCCTGCTATGCTTTCCTGGACGAAGGATCAGCAGTTTCATTGATGAATGAAAGACTGGCTGAGGCTCTGGACCTAACAGGCCCAAAAGAGAATCTTATTTTGCAGTGGTTTGGAAACAGAAGGACTACTGAGCGCACCAGTCGAGTGGACGTTGGCATATCTGGCAGTAAGAGCGGAAAAATATACACATTGAAGGGAATCCGCACAGTAAAGAATTTGCAGTTGCTTAAAAAACAATAAGTATCTCGAAAATGCGGTCGAGATATCCTCAATTGAAGAATTTTCCTGTACAAAGTTATTCCAATGCTGTTCCCGAAATCATTATTGGACTTGATAATGCACATCTGGGCGTGCCAAAAACTGTTCGAACAACAGTATACGATGGTCCAATAATTGCAGTTACCAAGCTTGGTTGGGTATGTTATGGCGGGTGCCGATAGCGATAAATTGGTACTGGACTACGTTGCAGACTCAGAAATGAGCGTTCGAGAAGTGAAGGTTAACTGCATCGGGAAAGAAGAAGAACGAGCGAATAAACTGTTGAAGACAACTACACAGTGCGTTGGAGAACGTTTCGAAACTGGTCTTCTTTGGAAATCGGATAATATAAATCTACCCGAGAGCGAGGAAATGGCGTTGAAGAGGCAACTCTCTCTTGTACGGAAGTTCCAAAGGAAACCGAGATTTTGCGAAGAATACTGCAGATTAATGGCCGAATACGAAGAGAAAGGTTATATGGAGTTGGTGAAAGGCAGCGAGCTGCAAAACGATTCGGAAAGGAAATGGTATCTTCCGCATTTCGGAGTCACCAATCCTAACAAGCCAGGAAAACTGCGCATTGTATTTGATGCGGCAGCAGAAGTTGACGGTGTATCTCTAAATTCGGCACTAATGAGTTGACCAGACAACGTACAGCTATTGACACATGTATTGATGAAGTTCCGACAGAAACAAATTGGGATATGCGCAGACATAAAGGAAATGTTTCATCAAGTCCAAGTGAGACAGGAGGATCTCTGGGCTCAATGCTTACTTTGGCGTACAAATCCGGATGAAGAAATGAGAACGTACCAGATGAAGGTGATGACCTTTGGAGCAAAATGTTCCCCCGGATCGGCAGAATATGTAAAAAATTATAACGCACTTCGATTCACTTCCCAGACGCAGTCAGTGCTATCGTAAATAATCATTACGTAGATGATTATGTACACAGCTTTCAAAATGAAGAAGAAGCAATACGAATCACGACGAAGAATGGTGGTTTTGATCTTAGGGGAATCATTTCTAACTCAAAGACTTGCAGAACTACATTTGCCAACGATGATTCCGCTCACATTGTGAATTTGGACAGAGATATTAGAAAGCAATACCAGAAGGTGTTAGGAATGACTTGGCATACATCGTCTGACGAGTTTGGGTTTGTGTTATCATTTGCTAAAATTGACAAATCTTGACTTACATCCGACAGGATACCAACTAAGAGAGAAATTTTGAAAGTGGTAATGTCGATCTTCGACCCGTTTGGAATATTATCGGAGCACTCCCTCATGGCCAAGTTGCTTCTACAATTGATATGGCGCAAGAAAACCAAATGGGACCAAAAGGTGGACGGCGAGGATTACGTAATATGGAGAGAATGGCTTCTTGGTTTGAACGAGATATCGTCTGTTCGTGTGCCTCGTTGTTACGGAGAAAGTTTATTCGATGATTCGACGGAACTGCACATATTTGCAGACGCAAGTGAAGCCGCCTATGCAGCTGTTGGGTACTGGCGAATGAAGTCGCACGATCAATGGAAAACGGTATTCATCATGGGAAAAACGAAGTGCGCTCCAATAAAGCAGTCGACTGTTCCCAGGTTGGAGTTGCAAGCAGCTGTTATGGCTACCAGACTTCGGAAGCATATTTTGGAAGGCCATGATATCATTCCCAATCGTGTCCAGATGTGGACTGACTAGAGTACTGTGCTGGCGTGGATCAGATCAGACCACAGAAGATATAAACCGTTCGTTGCGCATCGCGTGAATGAAATCTTGGAAACGACAGATGTCAGCGAGTGGTTTCGGATTTCTGGCAAGGAAAACCCAGCTGATTGTGGCACGAAAATCAGACGTCAAAGAAAGCAGTCGTCTTGGCTGAATGGACCGCGATTCCTGTTGAGTAACGAAAATGAGTGGCCCGAACATGACTTACAAGAAGAAGACACCGATCTCGAACTGCGAACAAAATTTGTATTTTTGACGGGAAAAGCAACAGTTGATGTACTCAATAAGTTTTCGTCCTTTAGAAAATTGACTCGAGTTGTCGCATGGATACTGCGAGTACGAAATCGTCACGACAGAGTGTCGCGCTACTTGCGAGCGCGCGAAATTGAGTATGCAGAACTTGTTGTATGTCGTAGTGTCCAGTTGGCTGAATTCAATGAGGAAATGCAGGCACTGATCGACGGAAGCCCTGTGACAAAAGGAAGCAAGATTTGGAAGTTGTGTCCAATCATCGACAAACACCGACTTATTCGAATGAACGGTAGAATTGGAAATGCAAATTCCGTAGGTCAACATGTAAGACAACCAATTATTGTGCCGCAACGACACCATGTCACGAAATTGCTAGTAGAGCAATATCACACAGAATGGAAGCATCAGAACGAAAATACAATTATGGCAGAAATACGACGTCGATATTGGATACCACACTGTCGTGAAGAGATGCGACGAATCGCGCGAAAATGTCAAATATGTGTGGCCGCCAGAGCACGTCCTCTCCCACCTCTTATGGGGCAGCTGCCAGAAGATAGACTGACGCCATTTGTTCGCCCTTTTACATATGTCGGCATAGACTACATGGGACCATTTAGCATTGTGAGAGGACGATCAACGGAGAAACGATGGATATGCATATTTACGTGTCTAACGGTACGAGCAATTCACTTGGAGATTGCAAAGCATCTGAGCACCGATACATGCTTAAGGGTGCTTCGAAATTTTATGGCCCTTCGAGGAAGACCTAAACGTATCCGATCTGACAACGGAACGAATTTCATCGGGGCCAGCAATGAGATGAAACGCGAATACGAAAAGCTTGATCACCAAAAGATGGCTTCTGAGCTGGCCAATTGTAAGATCGAGTGGCTTTTTAACTGCCCGTTGAACCAGCACGCGGGTGGTTGCTGGGAACGCTTGGTTCGAAGCGTAAAAAGAGCAATTGGATATACTGTACTAAGTAAATGTGTCAGAGAGGACGTACTATATAGCCTTATGTGTGATGCAGAAAACATTGTGAATACAAGGCCGTTAACTCATATTGCGCTAGATTCCCCGACAGATGAACCACTAACACCTAATCATTATATATTAGGCACTTATAATTCCATCCAGACTCCGCATCCTGATGAAGAAGCTTTTCAGCCAACTACGAAGGATTAGCGAATGGTACAGCAACTAGCGCATTGTTTCTGGAAAACAATGCGATGGAACTACGCATCGATCGTCATGGAGGAAGGGAATCATAGACGGAGTCACGCCTGGGAAGGACGGACAAGTCCGAATGGCGAGCGTCAGGACTAGCAGTGGCAGGCGACCAGCCTGTATTCTCGCTAAGTTAGATTTAAGTGTATCTGAGCCCCGCTAGATCCACGGTGGTGGGGATATTGTAGAGATTTAAGACAATTAAGTAGAATTTATTGATTATTATTTAATTTTGATTTTCTGAATTATCGAATGTTACCTATCTATGAGTTATGGTAGCCCCGTAAGTATATCGACCACATATCGATATGTGGCCGAGTATTCCACTCATTAGAGAAAAGTTTATAAAACCGACCGGACGCGACGAAGCGTGAGTCTTTAAGTTTACGAATGAAATTATATAAGTTTAAGTATAATGTTATAAATTTGAATTTAGGAAATAAAATACATCCCCAGAATCGGGTTATTTTATACGCAAAAGTCCGGAGTCTAATCAACAAGTAGTATGTATTATGTAAATTTGTGCGAACATAGTTTTAACACATTTATAAATACTCACACAAATACCACGTAAAACCTAATACGCAAACATCTAAATATGTACGTACATCTAATGATCATCTCAAAATACTTATACAAATATCATATAAAAAACAAGCGGATCAGTCGAGCGCGCGCGTCAGTATAAAACCCTGTGCAGTTTCCTAAATTAGGTCTTTTGATTATAATAGAAGTAAGAACAAACCAGGTGTTTATTTAAGAAGCCTATGAATTCTTTACATGCTGATAGGAACAAGCATTTACATATGTATACATATTCAATCAAAAGCTGAGTGTAACGACACTTAATTTATGCTTGTGTCGCAGTAGTTCGCTATCTCGCTAACACACATGATAAGCAGACGCATATATCAGAGTCGTTCGCTGTCTCGCTCGCACAAATTGTGCTGACTGCTGCTCTACGATTCAATGGAAAAATAACTTTAATTTTTTTGCTGATTTTCTGTCTTATTTATAAACCGATCTTAATGAAACTTTCAGCATTCCTTCTTTATAACATTCTTAACGCACTTGCTAAGTTAGAAATGTCTACGTTGAGAAATGTGGCCATAATTTGTTTTTTTTTTTAATTGCGGGGGCGGGGGGAAATATATTGAAAGTCGAACGTAAACTCGACCTGGAGAAGGTATACAGGAACCTTCATGCCAAATTTGTGGTCTCTAGCTCTTATAGTTGCTGAGAGCGACGCGTTCATAGAGACAGACGGACAGACAGACGGATATGGCTCAATCGCCTCGGCTTTTGATACTGATTAAGAATATATACACTTTATAGGGTCGGAGATGCCTCCTTCTTCCTGTTACATACATTTGCACATGTTACATTTTTGCCCATTTTTAATGGGCATACGGTATAATTACCTATATACATATATCATACACAACTACAGCCGAAAGCTCTAGAAGCTATGGCTGCACCCGCTTTATATTTAGTTTACAGTATACAGATATATAAATAAATATATTAAATATATATATATATACAGTAAATTGGTTTTTAAATTTCACAAATTGGTCACACATTTCAATATTGTGATGGCATTTACAATGAACGCAAATAACACCATACGCACACACACAAATACGTTCATCCACCCCTGTTCGTGGCGTCGCGACGCACAGTGGGGCCTCTGCCGGAAAATCATAAGGTCAGCGTTCGTAAAAAGTAATAATTGCATTCGGTTGAGAAATTCTCAATGATTAAGAATGCGAAACGATTTTGAAAACAGGTAAAAATAGTGGTCGGTACAGTCTTTTAAAGATCTGCAAATTTTCACAAGATATAGCAACTTTCAAACCATGTTGTGGGAAAACTATGCGACTGATCTTTATTTTTTAAGACCATCTAAAAGAATGTTTATTATTTATAGAAAGTTAATTAAAAATAATGTAATCTGAGGCTGTTTTTCAACTATGGTAGAATAGATCTAACAAAAGCAAAAATAGGTGACCGTCCACTATTTTATTTACCTTAAGGAATCATTACTCCAACTTATTTATATAAATTCGGCTGCATACCACTTGCGCCAATAGAAGATAAACCAATAATACTGATTAAATCTTGCACTAAAAACGGCACGTGGCAAGGCGACGGAAGAAGAAGAGCGTAATGCAGCCACACAAATCAAAACAAAACTAATTATGACCACATTTCTCAACGAAAACACTTTTAACTTAACAGGTGCTTGAATAATATCATATAAAATAAATGCTGAAAGTTTCATCAAGATCCTTTTAGATCAGAAGAGAAATTAAAGTTATTTTTCCATTGAATCGTTGGACTTTCCGGGCAGCACATGTGTAGGCGAACGAGACAGAGAACGACTGCGATATATGCGTATGTTTTCCACTGAATCGTTGGGTACATGAGTTAAGGCCAAACATTATAAGAACACTCAGAGTTAAGGCCACACATTATGAGAACATAATAATATAACATATAATATAATAATATAATACCCTTCTGAACTGGAAAGCGATTGCAAAATGCCTAACGGATCAGTTCGCCGATAAACGCGACCTCAAGACTCTAGAAAATCAATTGTTTCGATGACCCAGGGTCGATTGACCATAACCGAATTTTATCAGGCCGTTTATTACCAGCTTTCGCTGATCCTCAATCAAATCAGCATGCAGGAATTGAAACCCGATAGCGTCGATGCTCTAAAACAAAGCTATCGGGAAAAGCCCCTAGACACTTTCGTAAGGGGATTGAATGGAGACTTGCCTAGACTCTTGGCTATCAAAGAACCCAGAGATCATGGCCACGCTTTACATTTGTGTGAGCTGGTTTAGAATCAGGATCAAAGGGATGCGTTCACGCCCTCCTTTGCCTCCTAGGCAAGTTCAGCCTCCTGCCTTTAACAGGCCCCTACCAAGGAGACCATTTACGGGAGACTCTGCGGGAAATTGGAGAGCTTTCAATCCTAGACTATACTATAGACCAGCACCCCAACACACGACAGATTCGCACACCACCGGGAATCCGCAGGTTAGGCAAATGGGAACGAATGACCAACAAAAATTCGCCCAACGACCTCAGTATCCCATGATTCATAACTATCAGCAGGCCAGGCCACAGTACCCGCCTCCGCGTCCAACCAAACCACAACCAAAGCCAGTACCAATGGACGTCGATCGCTCCATTCGTTCAAGCAATTATAAATTACCTAACGCTAATAACTACTCTGAGAAACGACAGGCCCCACTAAATGGGCCTCAACCCAAATTCCAGAGGCAGTTTCACATTGCCACGGGGGTCCCAGAAGAAACATCTGAGGGAGTTGAGGGCGATCTCTGCTAACTTGACCCTGAAGACCAGGCTTATTTCGCAAGCGCCGAATCCGAGGGAGCTACGGGTTTGTATGACCAGCAATTCGAAGAAAACGAACCGGAAAGCGAGTCGACTCCTGTCGACGCTTCCGATGTTCATTTTTTAGATTAAACGGATCATCTCTGCCATACTTCCAATGCACCATGGAAGACGGAACCAAACTCAACTTTCTCATAGACACCGGATCAAACCAAAATTATATACAACCAAATCTGGTCCTACATCCAGAAAAGAACGAAGAGAAATTTTTTGCTAATTCTGTGGGGGCATCTTAGGAAACGACACATTAAAACGACTAAATGCAGTTATCTACGTGGAAAAGAACACACTAACACTAGACGGTAACTATAGCATCCGAATGAAGCAACTAGTGACCCAATCAGTAAATAACACAAAGCTCAGAATGGAACATATGTCAAACAATCAGAAAAGCCTCATAAATTCGCTCACACGAAAGCACTTGAATCTATTTGCGGACCCCGACGAAAGGCTAAAATACACGACCAGAGTGATAGGGGAGATAAGAACGTCATCGGATACACCGGTATACAGCAAACACTACCCTTATCCAACCTCTTTAAGGACCGAGGTAGAAAAACAGATGGGACAACTGCTGCAAGACGTCATAATACGACCTTTACGGTCACCATACAATGCGCCTCTATGGATAGTCCCAAAAAAAAGCGATGCATCCGGGGAAAAAAGTATAGGATAGTCATCGATTATCGAAAACTCAACTCCGTAACCATTTCGGATAGGTACCCTATCCCTGAGATTGGAGAAATAATCGCACAATTGGGCGATAATAAATATTTTTACGTACTAGATCTCAAAAGCGGATTCCACCAGATTCCGCTTAGAAAAGAGGACATAGAAAAAGCTGCTTTCGCCATCAACGGCGGAAAGTTCGAATTCACCCGATTACCTTTCGGCTTAAAGAACTCACCGTCTATTTTCCCGAGAACCTTAGACGATATTCTAAGGGAACACGTAGGGAAAATCTGCTATGTGTATATTGACGATATTATCGTCTTTAGTCGGTCCGAGAACGTACATGGCATCCACTTAGATAGGATATTTGCCACACTGACGAACCTATTAAGAGGCGAAAACGGACGCCTCCCAAAAAGCATTTCAAACAAAACAAAGATAGACTTAAACAATGACGCGATAAGTGCGTTTAACAAGATCAGACGCACTCTAGCCTCACAGGACATCATACTAGCATATCCAGACTTCAAAAAATAATTCAAACTAACAACCGACGCTTCAAACTTCGCCATAGGTGCCGTCCTAGAACAAGAATCCCGACCAATCACTTTCATTTCTCATACGCTCTCGAAGACTGAAGAAAACTATGCAAATGAGAAAAAAATGCTAGCAATAGTATGGGCACCTTTATGGTACCACCAAAGTGATAATATACACAGATCACCAACCATTGACTTTCGCTCTCAGTTCAAAAAACCATAATGGGAAACTGAAATGATGGAAAAGCTACTTAGAGGAATACAACCACGAGCTAAGATATAAGCCGAGTACCTCTAACGTGGTAGCCGACGCTCTTTCCAGAATCCCAGCAAATCCCCAAATAAATAGTACAACGGCAACAATCCAAATCTCTTAATTGTATGTATTTAAAAACCAACTATTTCTACTAATATCCGACGAAGAAGGGGAGTCCTTCCAGATTCCTTTCCCTACCATTCATAGGCACATAATTAAAAGGAGGGAGATCTGGTGAACATGCACAAAAAATAGCCAATAAACAGAATACTGACTTGAAATATCACAATCGAAAAAATAACCCATTAAAGAAATATGATGTAGGGGAAGTAGTTTATGTCAGGATAGATAAAAGACTAGGGTCGGAACTAACCCCAAGATAAAAAAAAGGAAACAGTCCAAGAAGATAGGAACACGACAATAACGACAATCTCGGGGAAAATCGTTCACAAAAATAATATCAAGCTATAATATCCGTTCGCAGGTTACTTATCTTTCCAACATGCTTCGGACTGGCTACCATACTAGACTACACTCACTCCCAACTCATACCCATAAAAACGGGGATGGCAGTATTGCAAAGCGGGACATTCAAAATTATAGACGTGTTCAACATCGAAGAATACGAATCCGCGTTCGGTAACATATCGAACAGATGAAGCGAAGTCAATAAAACACACCCACTTTTCCCCTTCCTAAAATTTGAACTCACGAAAGCAGAATATGACCTCAGAAGACTCCAACCTTTCAGAAGGAAAACAAGGGCAATAGATGCTTTGGGAACGGCATGGAAATGGTTGGCCGGTACACCGGACCACCATGACAAAGAAATTATAATTAATAAAATAATCAAACCACTTGAAAATAACAATAGACAGTTAATAATAAACAAGGCACTCAATGACAGAATTAAACAATTAAGCTTAATAACCAATAATATTATAAAGGCCACTTCAGAGAATAAGAATTTCATAGACGAAAAAATCTCACTATTGAAATATAAATTAGACATACTAAAAGAAGAACTAAACAACCTAATTCATGCCATAGATTGGGCAAACACAGACACCATAAATTCCATTATATTATCGGAATACGAAGTTGAAAAAATCTAAAAATTATACTATGAAGAGATTATTTTCATAAACATAGAAGAACTACTAGAATTTTCCAAAATGAAAATAGCCACCAAAGGTAGAAGCCTGTTGTACATTATTAGCATACCTTTAATTACCAATGAAACCTGTATACACACACTATTAAAACCAATAAAAATGGGCAAAATAATATATGACATAAAATACAAGAAAATTATTCAATGCAGCCAAATAAACTACGGCTTAAAAGAAAATTGTGAAACCCATAATGATAAGACACTTTGTAACAAAGTAAATCTAGTAGACCTAAGCAACGACACATGCATTACACCGCTACTGAGAAGCCGCACGCCAAACTGCAAGATCATCAATATCCAGCTCGTAGCGGACCACGAGGAAATCCTGACCGGCACCATCCTCTTGAACGACTTTAGGGGCACCGTGTTCATCGACAAGCATCGAAGCAATGACGAAGACACCTGCTGGACCAATCCATATAGCTCCTACATAGCATCCGAGGAGTTAAGGCCAAACATTATAAGAACACTCAGAGTTAAGGCCAAACATTATGAGAACACTCAGACAGTCAAATCCCAATCACGACTCTAGCGCATGCAGCACATCCGCCATACGCAGATAGTCAACATATTCTTAACAAGAACAACAAGCCTAGCATAGCCCAATGAAAACAACAAAAGTCGCAGCCCAACAAGAACAGCAAGCCCAGCGCAACCCAACGCCAACAAGAACAACGAACAGGTGCATTGACTCCAGCCACGACGGCAGCGCATCCGCCACGCGCGCTGCATCAGCAGAATGTCTGCACTGGCCAAATCGTGGGAATGCCAACGACATCGGACACCATCAGCGAAAACGGCACAGCTACAGCGGCAGCAACGGCTCCAGTGACAACAGCGACGTCGGCAGAGGATAGGTTTAATAATTATTTTTATAACCCAATTCAGTTAGTTTCAAATCCACGATCAAATAAATCGGACATATTCTTTTTTTTTTAAAGAAAATTAAAATAACTTTTTAATTCATGTGTGTATGCATAGAATTCATATGCTCAATGAGAGTTTCAACAAAGTATTTTTTAAACACCAGTTATGTTCTTACTTCGATTATAATTAAAATATTATACTGTCGCGCGCGCTGGACTGATCCGCTTGTATTTTTAGACCCGGTACCCAAAGGGTACAGGGGCTTATGTATTTGTGCTATGTATGTAACAGGCAGAAGGAAGCATCTCCGATCCTATAAAGTATATATATTCTTGATCAGCATCAATAGCCGAGACGATATAGCCATGTCCGTCTGTCCGTCTGTCTGTCCGTATGAACACATAGATCTCAGAGACTGTAAGAGCTAGAGCTACCAAATTTGGTAACAACACTCCTATAGTGTGCACGCAGATCAAGTTTGTTTTAGAATTTTGCCACGCCCCCTTCCGCCCACGCAAATCGAATAAAACGTATAACTAGACTTCATATGTAGCTACATACTTCAGATTTGGCACACATAATGTGTGCTCATGTCTGGACATTGCATGAAGATCGGACCATAAACAAAGCAGTTAATAAGATATATAATTACCACAAGCTCATGGCAGCTTTAGCGACAATTAATTGCATTAAATGTAACAACAACAAAAACAAGACATTCTGTGCGAGTACCCGAGTTCAAGTCTCGGTGCTGACCATTTTTTATTTCACTTTTTTTTATATTTTTATAAAAATTAACTTTTTACTATTATTTTATTTAAATATATGTTATTAATTTTGCCAATATGTCATAAGAAGAAGAAATAACAAAGTTTTGTTAGAAATTTGATTTCAAATATATGTATGCATGTACACGCATATGCAGCAATGCAAAAAAAGTAACGGCATTTCTCTCTCAGTTACCGCCGCTCTCTATTCCCCCTCTCTTCTAAGAGTGATCGATATTTAGAGAGAATCATTGAAGCAATAGAAACTTGCAAAACGGACAATGAGAGGAATGCGAGAATATGTTACGCATTTGTCAGGCTTTGACGTCAGTTGCAATGGCGCAGGTGCTAGAGCGTTGGCACAGCATTCAGGAGATCCTGAGTTCGAGTTTTGGTCGATTTCTCTTGCTTAATACAAAATATTTGATGTGAAGTGGTGAATATCTTTTCTTTTTTTTTACATGAAAATATGAATGCTGCTTAGACAATTCTTTTCGAGTGGAAAAGCATTGCCCTCAAATTAACATATCACGCTTGCCATTAATAATCTTTGTATTATTATATTAATACTTATTGTAATAATATGTTCTATATATCGGCAGAGATATGAATACCGGGTCTTATACTGTCGAGCACCTCGACTGTAACTTTTTGACTGGTTTTTTTTAATTTTATGTAAAAATGTGAATAAAACTACTTTAAATATATAAAATTGTTATTTTAAAATAGAAATAAGTTCAAAAAAAAAATATATATAACAGTTTTTCTTGAAACTTTCAGCACCTTCATCCACAGCCACTGCTGCGCCGAACCGCTTCCTTACTAATGGATCCGCTGAAAGCGAGGCTAAGTCTGACTCCGATTCACATACTAGATGTCGGTGACGACAGCTAAACGACCAAAAGTGCAGAGATATGTTTAATTTACCATTATCTCTGGGCCGTCATTTGTACTGACGAGAGCCTTCATTTATAATCATGAGATCATCCACATACGTGATGGATTTTAAGTGTCTGGATTGAGTGTAGCACAGTGCCGATGAAGCAACATGTGACCGTGTGATACAGGGAAAACTAATACTTTTCTACATAAGAATTTAACACTATGGTATTCTGGACCTTTTTGTTGGATGCCTTCATCAGGCTTACTATGGGACTTCTGTGGGATGTTCAACTAGCATAGACTTCAAATTATCATGGTCAAAAACCGTGGGATATATGTATAATTTTGGACTCATTAAATTTTGAATTTAAGTTTGTTGCTTAATCATCTTTCTCTTCCTCTACTAAAAAAAACCCTGATCTACCTGTTCGGATTATTTCCTTCTAATTGCGACTGTTGGGTCTTTCGATTTTGTTCGTGATTGCTTCCCTTAACTCATCAGTAGCTATATGTATTACCTCGATTGGCTTTTTGCCCCTTACGGAATGGAGTGAACGGCTATACTCCTTGGCAGCTTTTAGGATAAGTTCAAAAGTATCGTCAATCTTTTTCTCTAGCTAACAATTTTCGGTAGGGTACTATGGAAACTGAAGGTACCATGTATTTACAATACAACATTGTCGATGGGAAGCTCTCTACAACTCGTGTTGGATGCTTACCAGCCTTGGAAGATCGCAATTTTCCATTTTTCACCACTTTTAGGTTGACCACCGCTTTGATTTATTTTAAGACATCATACATATCAGTAAATTAGATCATGTAGAGTGTTTTCTCGCCGAATAGTCCACAATTTCGTTTAAGAGGAAAGTGCGCTCGCTCAAGAACCATTTGGTTCATGGAACAATTTAAAGGTTTTTCTGTCGATTGTATTGTGTAATTCAATAATAATTCACTTTGAATTGTGGCTGCATTTGACAGAGCGTTCACATTTTGGCGAGAAGTCGCGTCCGCATCGTTGCTCTCTTTACCTGACTTGTAATGAACTTTTGCGTTATGTTCAACAGAAGCACGTCACGAAGATTATAGGTACTATTAACACAAGACTCAAGAAAATGAATTGGCTTCTCGATCCTAAATCTAAATTACGGCTTTCAAGCAAAGTACTTCTCCATAAAACAATGCTGCAGCCTATTTGGAAATATGGACTTTCAATCTGGGGTTGTGCAGCCCCCTATCTGATCAAAAGGGTTCAGTCCTTAGACTTTAAAATAATGCGACGAGTCACTGGAAATTTCCCGTTTGCTAGAAACGCAGATATTCTGAGGGATCTGCGGATGTTGACTGTCATGGACACTATTAATTTCATGTCAGATCGGCAAAACACTAAACACGCCACCCATATCAATCATCTTGCGAAAACACTTACATTTAATACGCATTTGGTTAAACGGAGGCTTAAACGGACATTTCTGAATCAGCTAACTTCACGCACTCTTCCTATTACCCAAAGACGGGTCACTATGGCTCCAAGGAGAATCTAGGCTTACACTAGTTCACTGTCAATGTGTTAGTTTTAATTGTGTTTTTAAGTTTTTTGTAAAATGAAACACTTATTAAAATTTACTATTCTTGAAAAAAAAAATGTTCATCAATTCATGGTTTCCAGCATTTTGAATTTCGCGATTGGTATTCCATCTGTCGCAGCAGATGTAGATACAACAATTCTCATTCATTGGTAGCATAATGGGTATCACAACATTCCTGAAATCATAGTAATGGGACTGCCCTCTTATGACAAAACTGCACCAATACCATACGCATACTCATCCGTCGTTAGATCCAAAGGCTTTCTGAAATCCGGGCACCCGAGTATGATATATTCTAAAGCCGAAACATTTCTCAGCCTCTCAAATGCTTCTTATTGTACGTCAATGGGATTATTTCTTTACATGTATTTGCTGATGAAGCCACTTTCGCCTTTCAGCGGGTTTGCCAATGACTTTGCGATCGCTGCAAAGTCTTTAACAAAACATCTACAATAACTAGCTAAACTAAGGAATGATCTTGGCTCGAACTGATGATCCTTCTATAGCCTTTACCTTTTCAAGTCGATCTTTGCGCCACTCATGGTTACATGGTTAAAACTGAGTTATTCTAAGCTTTGTTAAAAAATGTTAGTTTTCTCTCTGGAAACCTTTATATCAGAATTACATAGGCTCTTTAGGACCCCATCTCTGCGCTGCTGATAAGGAAAAGGAAGTCAAATAAATCTGGTGATACTACATTTCTGCATGATCCACAGTGTCATTAAGCTGATTTTCTCATTCTGTATTTTTGAGTTTCTTTATTGTTAAATTAGTTGGACCACGAAAAATTTTAACCGCGACGACATTTAAAGCTGTTTCAAAGAATTCTAGATTTCTTGCTATCCTGTGGTGGACATCAATGTGCACTAGTGCACTATCTGTGTCAGCAGGTATATGATAGTTTTTAATATTAATATATATTTAATATCATCGTACTTTTTCTCATCCAGAAGAATGTCATGGTCTATACATTTATGGCCACGGAATGAACATTTCTCTGGGTTTAATTTTAAATTGTGTTTTCTACACAAAATAATAATGCAAGTGTCGCATATTCATGCGAAACTCATTTGAGTTTGGGACTACTTTTAGACCATAGGGCAGTGAAGCAATTAGAGCCAATGCTCGTCGAAAATGATATTACAATTCTAGTTCAATTTTTCCTCTATTCTTGGCAGTGGATATTTATCTACTTACAGGGAGAAGGAGGCATCTCTGACCCTATAAAGTATATATATTCTTAATCAGTATCGAGTCGAGTTGTCATAAAGAAAGAAAAAAACCAATTATGACCGCACTTCTCAGAGTAGACTCTTCTAACTTAGCAGGTGCGTAAAGAATATCATGTAAAGTCTATTACTGTTTGTGCCAATGCAATGGGTTTTTTTTAATATTCTGGAAATTGTTTGGGAATAAGAACACTCTTGAGCTCTTGGTTCAAGTAAAGTTGATTCATCGAATACGGCTAGAAACTGTATGGTATTCGGTACTAGTATGTGTAACTAGTAACGTTCCACTATATATAAAAGTAGCATGTCTATTACTTGTGTTAATTGAAACGACGATTTATTATTATGGAAATTATTTCTATGGTCGAAAATGATTCCAGTAGTACCCTAATATGTTTAAGTTTAGTGTCATTTGAGATAAGTGATAAGTTGAACCTGTGTCCGTAGTTCGATAACGGAAGCAATTATTTGCCGCCAATCCATTAATTTCGTATTACTACGAAATCTATTCTTCTATCTAGTATAGGATAACAACTGATTTCAGATCGTTATTTAAATCATAAGTGAAATTATCGTTTCGACATTTATTTCATTAATTTTTGTTTTACATTTTAAAGATTATTAAATTTATAGTTTTTTTTTAATTATTGAATTGACGCCTAACGCACCGAAGTATATAGAAGGTCATACGCCAATTGGCGAAGAAGTATAAAATTAATTCGTACCAAGTGAATGTACATGTTTTCCTATTTAATGTTTATGTGGCTTTGCATGCCACACGGGTCTAGCGGGCGACGCAATTATCACCGTGTATTACAATATTTTTTTCATTTTATATTTAAAATTATATTTATTTAAGTTTAATTGTTAGAGATGTCAGCACCCTTGGTTTCTGCACACTTTGTAGTGTCTTCGTTCTTCATGGTCAGCTTGATGCAATGACGATGCCGGCTCTAATTCCGCAGTAGGCATCTTGCAGTCTGGCACAGCTTGGCTTCGGCTTGGAGTAGTTGATCCATTGTCATGGTCGCCATGTAAATAGTCATAGCACGACTAGCTCGTTTCAGGGTATTTTATTCATTGAAAACATATCAAAGGTCTTATAGTTAATTAAGCTAAGGCGGCGCAGCTGCGCTGTCAGAAACGCTGGAAGCGGAGCGGGCTTTATATATTCGTTTTTATATGTACAGCGCTGAGAGCGACGCTGTGCGAGCGAGAATGTTAAATGCCCAATAAAGCACTTATGTAGACCGTTGCATACTAGTGCGGTCATATTACGTTGCATTTAAAGTGTGCAGGGAAATTGGTTTTATGTATACACTGCAAGAAAATGTTCCAATGTGTTTTATCCAAGATACATTGGGTACAGTGTGTATTTTATATATGCGCTTACCACAATGGCATTTCTATCTGCGAATCTTGAGACAAACGTAATTATATCGACCCATTTCTTAAACGGATGGTGACTGATGATGAAATATAGGTCACATAAGACAATATTGTGAGAAAATGATCCTGGTCAAAACGCGGTGAATCAGCTCAGGCCAAACAATGTCTAATAGCTAGGAAGGCTTTGATGTGCGTTTGGTGAAACTGGAAGGGAATCATCTACCATGAGCTGCTTCCATATGAGCAAACACTCAACAACAAAAATCTATAATAGTCAATCAGAGTGGAATTTTAAAAATAACTTCAAAATGGCAACAAGTCATTGAACAAAACGGGACATATTTGGCTTAAATCGGACAACCCAATCTGTAAGAAAATAACTTTGAAAATAGGGTATACAAAATGGATTTCTTTTTTCCCAACCTAATATGTATTTCATAGTTAAAATTAGTTTATTTCATAAGAGACTTTCTTATATATTAAAGATAATGTATATTTATAATATTAATAAAATTGTGTTATGACAGCTTCTTGACAGGTAACACTAGTAGATGCAAGGAAAAAAATCGAATTTTATACGGATATCGAGTAATTAGCTTCAGTGTAGACCTGATATGAATTTTCTGAAAGAAATTGGAGTAATTAAAAGCTTTTTATTAGTTTTAATAGATTTTTACAACAGGCGAGAAAGTTTATATTTTCATCAGGCCGAGGATTTGAACCTATATTCAAATATGACAGATTGCTATGTATGTTATTGTGGTCAGATTGAATCTGATGACAGAGCACATAGGCGACAATATATGTAAAAATGTTTCTTAAATAGTTTATTAACCGATCGCGAGGAATTTTATCTGGATTTCCCCATGCATCATTTGTGCCAAAGGTCAATGCTGTGACACTTTCAATTCATAATAAACTTGATAAGCGTATATTTAACAGGAACCGCATATCGAATTTGGTAGCTAGCTCTAAGTCTCTGGAACGTGTAGACGAAGGCGTAAATCGACAGAGCTTCTGATACTAATTAAAAATATACAGGGCTAATCCTTATGCTTTCCTAAAGTCGAGTTAAGCTGCAAGCTAATAGAATGTGTGGCAAAACGTGAAGTCACTAGTACATTGATTTGAAATTTATTTTAAACAGATTAGAGCACAAGAAATCCCAATCTGGACCCAAAAAAAAGGCTTCTCAAATCAACGGTATTTAATATGCTTACAATGTTTAATTACAAATCCGACAATCGCTAGTGCAAGCGGACTCGAAAAGGGTCACTTTGCTATTAGTAGCCACAATTGTATTTCTTCCTCATCAATTTTGCTATTCAATATTCAAATACAAATAACACGTAAAAATAAATCACAATACCTGCAGAATATGTCGTTGATTTTGGTAGGTTCACTACATCTCGTCGGAATGTGGATAGATTCTGTGTAAACCTAGGGAAAATTACAGAAAGGAAGTTTTAAAAAAAAGAAAAATTAAATTAAGTCAGAGCCATAGCCAATAAATAGTTTTGAGGTTAATTTTACATTAATAAGCGGATCAGTCGAGCGAACGCAACAGTATAATACCCTGTACAATTCTCTATAATTAAAGTATTTGGATAATTATTACTATTATTACTACCCGACGATACATTTTTAGTGGCAACCTCTCGAGACGGACGCAAATCTTAAGCTGAGAAATCAGGTCTGGTTTAAAAAGAACATAATCGATCAAAAGTTGAGTGCTACGTCACTTCATTTCGTTAATCGATCAAAAGTTGAGTGCTACGTCACTTCATTTCGTTTGCTATCTCGCTCGCACACATGTGTTGGTCGTTAAGCCCAACGATTCGATGGAAAAATTTATATTCTTCGAGTGCGTCACAAGACTATATGAAGTGTCGTAACACTCATAACACCTGTTATGTTCTTACTTCTATTATAATCAAAATACTTAATTTAGAAAACTTCACAGGGTATTATACTGTCGCGCGCGTTCGACTGATCCGCTTGTTTTTTTTTTTTTTTTTTTTGAATCGTTTGCGCATTGCTCTTTTTGTTAACACTTGTGTGCGAACAATAGCAGGCGCTGGAATGTAAATGTTCTTTGTATGATCGCTATGAATGTCTGTAGTTTGGTTTGTGTCCGCCGTAAGTGTATCGACGGTTGGACCGGCTTATAGTCGTTCGAGTCATTCTTTATTGGTCAACCTCCAATAAGATATTGTCTTATAGGCTAGTTCCACGCAACAGCATTTCAAAAGCAACTTTATTTCTTACTCGTTTGTCAAACACTGTCTGCAAAATCTGACTTACTTGTGAAGTATAGAAGCCTTTAATATTTTAAGAAAGCAAATATTTTTACACGTTAACTTTCTCATCTAATTTTATTTGTGATAAAAAATTATGGATTTCTGTTGTACCGGTTGTACTTGAAAATATATACGCCAAAAAGTGTATGTATAAAAAGTGTGGAGCTAGAAATCATTCCTCACTCCCCATGATAAATTAACATTTTGTTCATAATGCACAACTATAGCCGCACTTGAATACGTGAAGTAAATCACAGATAAATTAACACTCTTTATTATTTTTACCCGGGCGAAGGGTAAAATTATTCTGTCCAGGATGTCTACTGTCTACCAGACTTCTAATATCACGTCCGCGGATTAAATCTATTTAAATCAATTATTGCCAATTTGAACTCCCCAGTAACACAGACCTTTGTAATTTCGGTAACACCCTTCAGATCAACAAAGCAGTCCATCTGTGGCACAGAGGTTTGTAAAACATAAAAAAAATAAGCATATAGATTGTTATCCCGATAATTTCTTCTTTCTTAGGCTTGAGCATCAGTTCAATTCGAATAATATTCAGATGTTTTTGTAAATTGTTCAATTTATTTAATAGGTGGAGAAATGGGGCGTGGTATCCAGGGTAGTCAGTAGTCATGTTAAATTAGGTCGCTTGTGTTAGTCTGTTTACAACAAGGTGGATCAACTCAAATTTTTCAAAATACATATTTGCATAATCGCATGAATTTCATTTTAGTATCACAGTTTTTTTCAAAGTCTGCTTGAAATACTAGGACAGGTTACAGTCTAGCAAGCTCAACTGAGCGAGACCCTGTACTTATTGTTAAAAAAAAACTATTAATGGTAAAAAATAAATAATGTTGGACTAAATATACATACAAATTTACGTACTCATAAAAACATATACAAAATATAAACCAACAAGATCCAAGCAATTTAGTTTATAATAAGCGTGTACTCTTTTTTCTCTTTACGGACCGATACGCACTTGGATTGATGCAGTAACCAAAATCACAAAACCGAAATAAAAACTTTTGCAAAAAAACAGGTTTTAAAATGTATACTTACTTTTCCTTATTTTTGCTGGACACATTCCGCTCTATCCCAAGCATCAAATCCTCAAACCATTGAGCCATTGTTTGCTGTTTTTCAACAGGTTGTGTGCGTATGATAGTCTCCTTCAGTGAGCTTAAAATGAGAATAATTATTTATATATATAAAAGCTTGCAATTATTAACCTTCGAGCCGCACAGGAAAAACAGTATTAATACAAATCAAATAAAACTTATTACTTACTCTAATAAGTATAGATACCATAACCAAATCATTTAAGACCAGGGAGAGAAAAATTAGAAACGTAAACAGGTCGCATATACTCGCTTTTGCTTATCATGAAACTTGTTGGTAAACAATTACTCTGAAGAATTTACCATTCTCTATCAAGTCTATGAAATTCAGACGTTTTTTTTTTTTTTGGAATTAGAAGAAATTTGTATTTGTATTATATTATTAACAAAAATTTTCTTAAATAAACTTATGAACATTATTTAATTATTATCACGCACAATTGTTAAAATAATTAAATATTACCTAATCGGTGGTCATCAGAGTTTGACCGCTACTTTAAAAGTTGAGATCAAGGGTCGTCGTAGTCTTGTAGCCGATGCGGATGCCAGATTAACTGTCATGGTTTAGGGTTCTTTTAAAGAGTGAAGTCATGGACCACAGAATCCTGATTTCAATCCAGTTGAAAAGTTTTGGTCAATTGTGAGAAGACGATTATAACTTTACGAAAATGCTCTAACAAACCAGAAGCAGTTATGGCAGTGTGTTCATCGAGAATGGAAAAACATTTCAAAGCGAAATTGCTTAAACAGCTTAATTAAGAATAAAGGACTTTGGTTGTGTTATGTGTGCTATGATTACTCGTTTAGAGATCCATAAGAATTATAAATAAAAAAGTTGTATTTCTTTTGCTTTAATACTGTTATCCTGTGCGATTCAAAGTTCAATACTAACAAACACATACTAATTTTTATAAGCCACTGTATATTTACAAATATATATAGTCTGTCTAAAATTGTATTGCACATTGAATGAAAATACACCTTCCTACTACCAAGCTGAACATACGTATAAACGTCCACATCTACACTGCCAATCAACCAACATGTTTTTTTATCTTTTTGATTTTGTCCTTTATGATGTAAGCTATGGCCACAATAGTTATTGTTTTTTTAGAGCAAAGCAATAGACAAATTTAAGTTTTAGGAGTTAATTGTAAATTTAATTTAATTCCATTTTTGATGGGATAGTCCTTGCGAGAGATCTCTTTTTTGACGTTCCAATAAGCTCATATAGTAGCGTTTCAAAAATAATTCATTTCCTTCATCGAATGCACAGTTATTTTTTTCACACATCAACCAACTTTGAGCAAAGGATCATTCTAGAAGCTTTCAAGCTCAAAGTGTTCTGCAAATAAGGTGAAAATGCAAGTGTTGCTACCGTAAGATGAGTAATCCGCAAGGCCAAACATCTGAAGAGATTAAAATATAAAAAAACACCGTTTACCGACATTCTTAAACAAGGTCGGTGTCTTTTTTACTCGGAATCACATGGCATGGAATATGGAGTTGCATCAAATCGTTTTTCTGATGAGAAATGCTTTAATTTGGATGGACCAGATGGATTCAACTACTATGGTATAATGGTATAAGGTATTATGGTACATTTGATATTCAATTCGTTTCATCTAAGGCATGGATTCCGCGAATACTTGAAGAGTGGAATACTTATTTGATTCATTGTTATAAACTTTAGCTGATAGGATTCCCCAAAGGTCCCCAATAAGATTGAGATCGGGGCTAATCGCTAACCACTCTAAAACTGGAATTCTTCGGGATGACAAAGATGCCTCTGTAATTCAAAAGCGGCCCAAATCAAAAGTGCTCCGCACCGTGATGCCGCTTGTGGCAGGTTTGCCGGAAATTCTTTAAATTGCGCCAATATTTCTGTCAGAAAATATTACATTGCGGAATTCACGTGACCAGAATTTGTACTTTTCGCAAATGATATACGAACCTTAAAGTGGCGTGAGAGAAGCTTGGGTACATTATCCCGGGAAGTATATTAAGGGTTTTAATTTTGAACCAAATAACCCGGTTTCTGGTAATACTGAGATCGAAATGATACTTTATCTTATTACATACATACATATTATTCTGAACAGTTAGACGCTGAATTACTAATTTTCACCTTGCGTCGATGCTGGTTGTATGCCGATTTACTCTGGCCGCTCTGTCATAAATTTTAGCGCCACGTGGCGTTCTAATATAAAAACCACATTTTATGTGATTATTTTAGGTTGAAAATGCATTCTTTAGTTTACTTACATCTTTCAAATTTTTGATACAAACTTATATTATAAAAAAAAAAGAATACACACATTACACATTTTTTTTAGTTCACAATTGAATTACTTAAGATTGAAATACTGAATTGAAAGAAAAAAGTTGTTCAAAGAAATGGTTGAGGTAAGGTAATCTGATCCCGACCTGAATTATGTTTCATCAAAAGGGACAAGATTTCATAGAAACCAACTCGTCAGCTAATAAAAAAATATTGCCTTATACATTTTTGGGCAAAATTTTAATACACTTTGAAAGGACATAATAAAATCACTTTACCGATAATAGTCCTCATAAAGTAGAATAAGTACCAATAGCGGGCGAGACATGGACCATTGATTTCGACAATCTTCAGCCAACACGTTATTTAATAAAGATGACATCATACATTGGAGCAAATCTGAATTTAATTCAACAACCTGAAAAATAAAATTTGAATAAAGTTATCAGTATTTTTGTAATTATTTATATATTATTTCAAACAAGAAAGAAAGGGTATCTTCGGCACATCGAATATTTGAATCACTCGTATGGTACACAGGTTTAAACCAAACCCATGAAGGGTGTGAAGACAATACACCATTTTTTAGATTGGTTGAGATATCTCCAAATGCAACAAGCGGATCAGTCGAGCGCACGCGATAGTATAATAGAATATAAATATTTTGATAATTAATACTACTAAACTGAAAATATCCTAATTGCCAAAATCGATATCACAACAGTTCATTTTTGTGGCAACCTCTTGAAACGAAAGTAAATTTTAAGCTAAGCAATTTAGTCTGGCAACACATGCAATACTTCTCAGCTAATTTCATACAGCTTGTTTGCGTGTTAAATAAAGCTAAAATATAAGACTGCTTTTTACTACTGTTTTATGAACCGAAATTATACCGGTATTTCGAAACCAAAACCACTAAGCACTAACCGCGAAAAAACTGCACGTCAAGCATGCGCACTATCTGCAAAGCCACCGCGGCATACGCTTGGCGGCCGTCAATATCGACATATATGCAAGGACAGAGGCATTTCAACATTTGATTTCGTCGCTTGCTTGAAAGAATAATATTAGCGCGCAAGCATTGGCATGGACATTGCCAAATTTCATACGAAGATCATGATTGTGTGTATCTGTTTAATATACACACAGAAACGAAACGCGAGCGCATGCGACTTAGGCCGTGATTTCCGTTCTGCTGTCTATTCTACGCTGTCGGCAATTTCGACGACGCTCGCTGCGCTCTGCATTGCTTGTTGAGAGTGCGGAGTTCTATGGTCAAGCAAAAAGTTGATATCATTTTCTTGTACCTAATGAACAATCTATGTATTGTGTGCTTAGTACCAAAAAATACAAACTGTAACCGGTACAAAACCGATATAAAAAGATTTTACCTAACCGGTACCCCAAAGCTAAAAGGCCACCACATGACAAAACACAACGTACATTTGTTTTAATAAAACTAATTTATCATAAAATCCAACAAGCACAGTGCTACACTCCTGACCATAATCATACGACAATTTGAAGAATTTAGTTTCGACCCTCGTAGGAGAAAGGGCAAGCATAATGAATCGAAATAAAGTTCGCGGAATAATAGCATATAGAATTCTGCACGAAAGCTGATTTTCTGATCTTTGAGTGCATCTTGCATTTTCGAGTAAGAGTAAAAAAGCACAAAAGGTTTATTTTTGGCTTGGCTGCAAGTGTATCAAAGTACAATACAACACATTTCAATTATTGCGGCTATTTTAGATTAAGGAATCTGCAACTCTATGAATTATATACGTTTTTAATAAGTATCAATAGACAAGTCGATTGGGCCATGTCCAGATCGAGTTTATTTTATTGGACACCATTGCCGTTACATTTTGGCGTTGCTGCGTATGCATGTACATATGTATATTTAAATACAAATTTCTTCTATACAATATTTCTTCCTAACCCTTTGTATGGCCGCTCTGCATTTCTGCAACATACAGCTCAAATTCAAATATTTCGGTATGTATTTCTTGAAAGGGACAAGTGTTGCAGCATTGGCGCGCACTTTTCCCGGCACTTTTGTAAAATGTTCAAAATGATCTCGATTCAAAACTTGTAAATGAAAATGTTTTTATAAAAACTACATGTGCTATAATGTTTTATGATGTTTATTTTGACAAAATTAAGATTATCGTTATGTTGCATTATGTTATGTACATCAATCAGCTTTTCTAAGTAAATATATATGCTGTCATTATTTTGATGTACATATGCATCATACTAGTGTTTGTGTTTACTTTTATTTCATTGGAAAAATTTCATCAAAAAAGTTAACTTGTTCACATATCGTGTAGTCCTTAAATAGCACTGTTTTATGGAGACATAGCACATGCTATGGAGACAACGAGGTTTGATTATAAATGATCATCATCTAGCTACAGTAATTGTCAACGTTAAAACCAAACGGCGAATTCGGTTTGGCTACAGCTCTTAGTTGTATCCGCGTCGAGAAGAGGCTAGTATCAATTTACTTGGGAGTGCTAAATGCTATTAAAAAAAAAAGAAAAGTAAACCCATACAGGGGTAACGTCGAGTTCTCGAACCTATGGCATTTAAAGACCATTTTTGAGTACCAACCTAACCATATGGTTAATGTCAGTGGTTGGAAAATTCCTGAAAATTCTCAAAATTGGCTGAGCTGAGACGTAATTTGAAATTCTCTCTGTTGGTCAAAGAAAACAAGGTTAGAATCTGCTGACAGCTTAAGTTGTTAATCCGAGTTTGCAAAAAAGAGCCGAATACCTTAATATCGAATCGTGTTTGCTGAAGTCCAAGGGTGGACAGAGAATGCTGTATGGAGGTATTTACCAACAAAGCAGAATTCAGCAGATAAAGTTTCGAGAGGCAGCGATGTTGACGGCTTGTTCGCGTCGTTTTGGTTCGATGGGCCTTCATTTTTTAAGGAACCAAGAGTATCCTGGCGGTTTAGTCAGCGAGTGATTCTTGAATTTCGCAGAGCAGATATGTTAGACCCATGATATGTTTTCAAGAGACCATATCGATAGTTTTTCATAGCATTTCCGGCATCTGAGAGTGATCGTTTAAGTCTTCCACTTTATTAAAAAAAGTGATAAATAACGTAGTACAATTTAAAAAAAATTCCTTACGGTATTCGAGAGGAAAGATGCGAGCACTTTGCTTATTATTTTTGACCATTTGCGGCATCGATTTTTGTGGCCCAATTATCTCGACCTTTCGACTGCGTAGAAAGCCTACGTATCATAGGGTCATTCCACGACAGCTCATTCGACGCTATTTTTCATTCGGCGCCGATGGTGAGTATCATCCCCATACATAACAGGAAAAAGTCACTTTCAAATACAGCAAATCTGTTATAGTTATACTACGGCTACGGATAAGGATTTCACTGCTACACACCTACAAATGCCCAGGCATAATGGTATTTCACGTTTATTGTTTTATTTTTCATTGTTAGATTACAAGCAGCACTGCTGATTTATTTGAAGTAGATGATTTGACGTGAAATGCAAAAATTTGCCGAATGTAGAGTGTCGTGGAAAACCCCAATAAGTCGCATAACGAACTTTTTCTTTGTTTCGCCTTCAAAGCGGTTGTTGGCAAGTGTGGTCAAAATACCCTTTTCTCGTCATCCAACAAGTTTAATTTAAATACGACAGATAAAATCCGAAAGGGCACGTGTGGAGGTTATAGCCTGCAGCTTATATCCGCTTATACATGAGTATAATGGATAGTAGCGCTCTTTTATAATCTTGTGAATAGGGGGACGAGATTGGGAGATTGGTTGCGGTATCCCAAGAAACAAAAAATTTTCATACTGAGGGTTAATTTCGACCGATCGTTTGTATGACATTTATAAGTTGTAATGGCCCGATTTTAATGGGAACAAAAATACGCAGGAACAGATGAACACGGATTAATTATTATCACAAATAAACTTTATGGGGTCTGATTTTAATTCGTTACACATTTCTGGATAAAGAAGTCTGTTAGCTTATTGTTATAGCTGGTCAGACCTTAAGATGCAGATATTTGAACAGACGGATGAAGACAGACCAGCATGGCTAGACAGACTCGGCTATGGATGTTGATCAAGATAATGTATGGCAGGGGAGTGCCACGCGTCCTTCCTTCTGTTACATACATTGCAATCATCAAAATTTACTCTGCGAGTAACGGGAATAATTAATAAACATGAAAGGTATAATAGAAGAGTTCTACCGTGTGCACTTGTTTGGATCAGTCGAGCGATCGCGAAAGTACGATACCCATTATTAATGTATATCAATCGAATAACTTTGTGAATAATTATTCCACTATCATACAACACAAAAAAGTTAATTTCGTTTAAGAGATGACGCATAGCATCGGATTCTTTGTGCAACTTGCATGTCTGCTTAGCGCGCTGTATTCTTATGCACAATCGACGAAGTCGAATGACGTAACTTTTATTTGAAAGCAAAAATATTTATTTTTAATTTAATTTTTTTAAATTTGTATTTTTATTATTATGTGTGGAAAAGTTATAAAAAATTCTAAGACAATTATTAATCTGAATGGTAGAAATTGTGCAAATGTATTTTTAGATGATTTTCACAACTGTGTGAGATGTACATACTTATGTGCATATATACTTATGTTTATGTGAAGCGTGTTTGCATTTTTTATTTTAGTGTGTTGTGTTGGGTCTTTGTTATGACCTGTTGAGGGATATATTAACTTTGTGCAAAAGTTATGTAAGAAGCAGAAGAAGGCCGAGAGGCCCTTATATATATTATTATATATGTGTATTCCTCATCGATTGGGCCATGTTCGCCTGTCTGTTCGCATGTCCAACAGCCTGTCTGCTTGTATGAAAGCGTCAATTTTAGCAACTATAAGAACTAGTCATCAATTTTGTCATTAAGTTTATTTGAACACTGTCCGCAGATTAAGTTTATTTAAAATTTACCAACACTGTCAAATATAACAATTGCTGAATTTTAGTTTGCACACCTAATCCTAATTTATATCCATTCATTTAATTATTTTAAATTATTTCAAGTATTGGACCGCAAACAAGCCTTATTAAAGTAACTAAGATGTCGGACTAGATCGCTCACTTTTTAAGACATCTTGCGCCACCAATGAAAAAAATTTGTAATTTAAAACCGTAACGTAAATAATATTGATGAGAGTTCTTTTTACGATGAAAGCGACAATGGTAGCTACATTATTACAAATATTATTACAAATAAAAGTGATAATCTTAGCAACTCTTTCAATAATGTTGATGCTTATTAATCAGCTGGTAATATTGAATTTTGTAACAGTAACTGATTTAAAAGGCACTTGTTGCCACATATAAATTTATTGACAAAAGAGATCATTTGTTTGAGAGCTAAGGCGCATGCGAAAGTTTAGTACCCTGCATCAGTATTTACAACTGAAAGAGGGTAAGGATACAGTCGACCGCAGTCGACAGTGGGAGACACTGTACTACCCGGGAAAAGCAAAATCTACGCATATAAAATGTTGTACAGATAGCAAAACGAATCGACCGGGATTCGAACTCGCGATCCCTTGATTGACAGTCCAATGCTCTACGCCCTGTGCTACCGCCAAATCACCCCGCAGGCCGACAAAATCAAAATAACTTAATTTGAATTTCCCATTCATTACCGTCTTGAAAGTTTCTTTTGTTCAAAAAATGCACCCTCATTTTGTTCGTTCTTGGAAGAGAGCAGCAGCAGTGAACGAAGCGAACTACTGTTAAATTTTTTACATTTCTGAGCATGTACATACATACATATGTATATATGTAAGACTTTATGTATGTCTGTTTACAATGAGACGCTTATGCACTATGCATACACATTTAGAAAGAATTTTCTAATGCAAAACAATCAATAATAAACAATACAAGTGCTTATATATTGGTTTTATAAAATTATAACATTATACATTGCCTGCATTTAAAAAAAAAAATAATTTCTTCGCGGACGGATTAAGTTTCGGATTCGGACACGGCAATCTCAATACTTATGCAGCACAAGTTTTAGCATTTGTCATATACTATGTACATAAATACGAATTTCTAACTAAATTTTATTATTTCTATTTCTTAAGATTTTGCTACTTTATGATAAATGAGGCAGAATTTATAATATATATGTCGGAGAAATGTCGTTGGTTCTGGCCTGAGGTGGCAAGTCCGGGTTTATTCCTGCCATTTTTAAGTGTTCTTGACCAAAAAGCAGTGGAGTGAGTCTCAGCGCACGTGTTGAGTCCCAGAGCTTCCGAATCGAAGAGAGCGATTCGATAGTTCGATATTCTGCAACAGCCCTGCAGGATTCTTATTGACACTGACCCACACTGACGACAACATATGTTGTCGTCCCACTCTTTCAGTTCTGTAAAGTACCAAAAGGATCTTCTAGTTCTGTATAATACCAAAAGGATCTTCTAGTTCTGTATAATACCAAAAGGATACTACCTTTTACCACACTAATCAATTCGCACCAAAAGTCAGACGCGCAATTCAACTAATCAAGCTCTCTCCGACACGGCCGTCAGAATGGCCGTCACACGTCACATGTCACACGTCCTCGTGTACACAGAAAAGCTTATACCATGTCTGAATTCATTATCTGGTTTTTCTTTCTCTTTCTTTTCTTTTTTTAAAGTTATTTTTATGTTAATAAAACAGAACATTTATCTCTTAGATCAGACATCGAATTCGTTAATAATACAAACTTGCCATTATTTTAATTCTTATTTTCTTAAGCTGTCTGTTAACAAATGTCCACTATTCTATTCCTTTAGTTGCTCCGCACACCATGTCTAAATTCATTATCACTTGTGCTTGAATCTAAAGCTTCTACAACGGTTTTCAAATCAAAAAAATATAGCTCGTCCATCACCGTACTCAACGGCTTCACGATAACTCCTTGACGTCACAGTACACAACGGCTTCACGATCACTTCTCGTCCATCACCGTACGCAACGGCTTCACGATCACTTCTCGTCCATCACCGTACACAACTGCTTCACGATCACTTCTCGTCCATCACTGTACGCAACGGCTTCACGATCACTTCTCGTCCATCACCGTACACAACGGCTTTACAATCACTATTCGTCCATCACCATTTACTATGGCTTCACGTTCGTCCTTGTCCATCCCCATATGCCATGACTTCACGATTCAATTCGTTTGACTCAACAATTTCAATCGACAGATTTAAATCTTCTGTGTCGAAATCCAGCTCTTTTGGTATCTGTACTTCTGTCAGTCTACGCAAACTTTCATGTGCATACTTTATTTATTATTTTTCGTAGACTTTATCATAAAACGGTCTCCGTCCAAACCATCTGCAACCAAAAACGGTCCTCTAAATTTTGGATTCAGTTTACTTTGATGACATTCATGATTTTTCATTAAAACAGAATCTCCAATTTTATGTTTCTCAACTAGTGATTTGATTTTATGAAATCTGCTTTTGTCAAAAATAGTCTGGTCATTTATGATTTCCATTGCCCTATCTTTAGCATTAACTTTATCTATCTCTATGTCTGTGTCAGTGGAATCAAGCCCACAGGACGAGTCTCTTTGCCAATAAGCACCTCTAGAGAACTTGCTTTGGTTACACTACTAACTGTGCAATTCAAAGCAAGTTGTATCTCGCCTACGGCATCCTGCCAAGAGCGGTGACTTGATTCAACTGCAGACAACAGATTTTTAAGAGTACTCATTACCCTTTCAACCTGACCCATAGCTCGGGCAGCACCAGTACCAACTAGATGAAGTTGCACCGTTTGAGAAGCACAAAATTCGACGAACTTTGAGCCTGTAAAGCTTCTTCCTTGATCAGCAATTAGTTCAGTTGGCACTCCAAATATAGAAATCGAAGATTTTAGTGCACTGATTCAGGTATTAGCATCAAGCGCAAATGTGTGATATAATTAGACGTATTTAGTGAAAGCGTCAATTTGCACAACAATGTAATCCTTTCGATCACTTTTTCTGCTTTGCTTCCCAAAAATATCAATATAGACCATATGTAGATTTCGACACTCTGCAAGTGACACAGTTTTCGACAAACCTACGAAAGTATTTAGCTATGTAACCAGTAATGGTCGTATACTTTATCTAAAGATTTTTTTTCACCCCAAGTGCACGATTGAGGAACAACCAGTAAACAACGTATTTTAGAGTATCTTTGATTTTTTCTGTATAAAACATTCGATCTCAATTCACATGTTGTAACTAGCGCCTACGGCAGATAACCGATCTTAAGCTTTGTGATTATTTCATTAATTTAAGGATCCCGTTTTCTAATTTATCAAAATCATATTCAGCGACAGATACAGCACAAACGTTAATTGTTTCGTCTTTTACTATTTCTAAACCTTTGCTAAATATCACTGGGCCAAGATTTCACGCCCAACAACAATGTCGATTGTCATACAGACATCAGAGACAACATAACACATCACTACCAGCAATCAGAACGTTGCTTATTGTCTGCATTGTGCTCACAAAATTAGCATTACCTCTACCACTTAATGATACGATATTATAAATTCTTTTTCCCGTCAGTTTATGCGATTTACTCTTCTTAACCAAAGAGCATTCTACTCCGGAATCAAAATTAATTGCAAACTTCTCACCTTGTATCAGCTTCTTAGAATTAGGCTCTTCAACGACACAAAAAGTTAACTCTCTAAGGGCAGTTAGTGGCGATATGATCTGGTTCACGACATCGGTGGCATATTACATTGGCCTTTGTCTGTAGTAGAGGTTAGACAGACTTTCCTTGCGATACAGATTGATCCGGATTTCCAAGATATGAAGGCTGTCCAAAATGGCGTTCATCCACAGCTGGTGAACCTTTGTGTCCTTTTCCGGCTCTGCAATCCACCTTTTTATGGCCCAGCTTCCCGCATTCATAACACTTGCTCTCCATTGCTTTGGCACGTTTTGTTTCTGGTTCCCAGTTTGGCGTATTGAGGTGGTTCTTCAGAAAGTTAAAAACTTGGAGTTCTGATTGCAAGTCACGTCTGTCTTTTATATTAGACGCGTATACAGCTCTCTGCAGTCTACGATCGAAATGTGCCATATGTCCCAGTACAAACGCCACATCAATTTGCTCGTGATCCATATTACGCAGATGTGTACATAGTGACGTCACAGCGCGGCTTGCATATACCGATAGGCTTTCACCGGTATTTGGACGGCTATTGAGCAAACGCAAACCGCTGCTCGAATAACTGCCGAAACTGTTGCTAAGTTTCGCCCCAAAAGTCAGACGCGCAATTCAACTAACCAATCTCTCTCCGACATATATTTAAATAAAATAACAATAATTAATTAATTATTGAAAAATAAAACTTTAATTTGTAATTGTCAGCAACGCGATTTGTTGTTGTTGCTCTAATGCTGCTACAGAGGCTTTGTTTATGGTCCGACCGTGATGAAATTTTCGGAAAACGTCCGCACGCGGGCACACGTTGTGTCCCAAATCCGCCAAGTGTGCCAAGTCTATTGCTCCTATAATACGTTTTTTTTCGATTTGCGGGGGCGGGGCAAAAATCTAAAACAAACTTGATTTGGTACCTCCAGCTCTTATAGTCTCTGAGATCTAGGTGTTCATACGGACGGACAGACGGACAGCACCAAATTCCTTATCAACGAGCCTCACAGACTAGACAAAAAACAGTTCGATCAGAACAGGCAGTTGTATAATGAATTCAGAGAAGACTTAAATCGCGACCGACAGAATGACACCCGAAACCATAATCAGCCCCACAGCAACAAAGAGTACCGACTAAACGTTTTAAAGACGGCAGTGGACATTCGCGTATGCAAATTGATGAGAGTCATCAACAATACGAATCAGATTACGATGATGACACTAACCAATACGATAAGCAAATCAGACACTTCTACGAAGATCAATTACATCATACTGAGATGCAAGTAAAAAAGTAATTTCAACAAGCCGAAAATTTCCAATAGCAGTGGTGTGTTCCCACAATACATAGAAATTATGTTTAACAATCACAAATATCGATTCATAGTACACACTGGATCTTCAATAACCATGATGACGCGTAATTTTTTTTGAATCCCAAAGTCCATAGTAAATAAATAGTTGTCCGAAGTACGGCAGGATTTTACCAGCCAATGGGTTAATTCAACAAACCCAACAATTTTGTATTAATCAATTTTCACCCTATTATGACATCCTCTTAGGCATAAAAGTTTTGATGGAGAATAATGGCGTAGTACAGTAATGGAAAAGTGACAAAAATTAATGAAAGATAATCCTTTCACAAAGAACTACAACTAAATTAATCAAATTCTTCCAACAATTTTGAAGAAATCCTAAAAGAAAATAAAGTTTCTTACGCATTGAATAATGACATTAGTACAAGACCTTCATATCGATTAGACCACCTTAACGCAGACGTGAAAAGTAAAATAACAAAACTTTTGAATTTGATGATACCCAATATTCAAAAAACGAAGACATAACATTTACCAGTATCATACGTCACGAGATTAAAAAATCACATGATAACCCAGTATACAAAAGACCCATTCTTACCCATTCGACGAAATGTTAAAACAAGGGATAATACGCGAAAGCAATTCCTCATATTCAAGCCCTTTATGGATCGTACCAGAAAAAGCAGATGTTTCAGGTAAAAAGAAATTTAGCAAAAGGCTTCCATCAAATCGAAATGGACCCTAAATCAATACACAAAACTGCATTTTCAACAAAAAATGGCCATTACGAGTACACTCGCATGCCTTTCGGTCTAAGAAATGGCCCAGAAACGTTCCAACGTTGCATGAACTTTGTCCTAAAAGACCTCATTAAGAAACATTATCTTGTATATTTGGATGACATCATCGTCTATTTCACATTTTTGAGAAACTTAGAGGCAAATTTAAAACTTCAGTTAAACAAATGCGAATTTCTATAAAAGGAAACGAATTTCTTAGGTCAAGAAAAGATTAAAGCGATTGAACAATTACCCATACCAAAGACTTCAAAAGAAATCAAGTCATTCCTAGGTATATGTGGATATTATAGAAAGTTCAATCCAGATTTCGCCAAATAACGAAACCCATTACTGTTTTTCTGAAGAAAGGAGCAAAAATGTACATTAAGGACGATGAATATAAAAAATCTTTTTGAAAAATTCTCATTTGCAATAATTTTCAAAAACATTCCAATTCACTACTGACGCTAGTAACTTTGCAATAGGAGCCGTATTATCACAAGATAACAAACCAATTAACTTTGGAAGTAGGGTCCTAAGTGACCATGAACAAATTTATAGTACAATAGAAAAATAATTATTAGCTATTGTTTGGGCAACGAAATACTATTGTCCATATTTATACGGAGTCCCTTTTGATGTTCAGAGCGATCACAAACCACTTGTTTGGCTAAATAACATTAAGAAACCTAACATGAAATTACAACGTTGGCGAATAAAACTCAGTGAATTGAACTTCAAAATAAAATACTTGGAAGGAAAACTACATTATGTAGCAGACGCTCTATATCGTGTCAAAATAGAAGAAACCATGGTAGAAGAAGAAAATATTTAAACAGCAGCAACAATACATAGCGCATCGGATAGTTGCGAAAACTATATTTAAATCACCAAGAACCAATAAATCATTTTGCGAGACAAATTGAATTCATTAAAGATAGCATAGATCAAATAGACATTGAAAAGTACTTCACTAAAACCAAGATAACAATTAAATTTACAGAATCGACATGTTCAAAGGCAAAATAAATTCTCGTGAAATATTTTCTAAATCCCACTAGTGTTATTTACATTCATAATTACAAAGACTTCTTAATTTAAAAAAAATCATATCAAGATATTACTAACCCACACAGTAACTTAAATTTTGTAAAAAGCATAATAAAATTAAAAGACATTACATCCTATCCCCAATTAAAAAAATAATTATAACTCGACATGTTAAATTGTTACATCCAGGTTATGATAAAATGGTCCGACGTTTTACAGAAACTTATTATTTTCCAGATTATCAAAAATTAATTCACAACATCATTAATGAATGTGAATCTTGTAATCTTGCAAAGACAGAACACATTTCCACAAAATGAACTTTTGATTTAACTCCAGAAATAAATAACCCAAGAGAATTTTATGTTATCGACTTTTATGCAATTGATAATGAATAATATATATATATTCCAAATTTGCGTCACTTATAAAAACTAATAGTATTGAATGGTTAGAAGCCCTTAATAGAATTTTTAATGACATGAGGAAGCCATAGAAAATTAAAGACAATGAGCCATTTCATAAAATTATGGTTACACACAGAAGAAGTACAACTAGACATCAAAACAGGAATAGCAGACGTAGAACGACTACAACGACGAAAAAATTCGAATTATCAATACTGACAACAATAGAGAAAATAAGCAGACAAGAATGGAAATGATTTTTTACACTTACAACCATAAGACTAAACACAACTCAACTGGGCACATACCAGCCTACATACTACTTTACGCAGGCACACCCGTTTACAATACCCAACAGATAAAGGAAACAAAAATTTACAAACTTAATGAGGAACGACAAGACTATGAGATTGACATATAATTCAGACAAGCACCGCTAACAATGCTTTAATGAAAACCAGTCGGAAAGGCTACAGTCGACCGCAAACGACAATATAATACCCTGTACAGTTCTCTATAATAAACGTACTCTATAGTTTTGTCTGGTAACTTTTTCAGTACATCGCATTTAATTGATTATTTTATACAAATCTCTACATACATTACGTTTAAGCTTGCAACATAATTGTCGAAAGTATAACATTTGAAGTGACACAACACTCAGCTTTTCGGCGAGAATGTGTTCACTTGCAAAAGCTAGCAGCTATGAGCGTCCAATGAATTCTAATTGTTTGCAAAGCAGTGCGATTCATTTCAAAAATTTTCTTTTTTACTTTCTTTTCTGAATGTCTTCCTTATTCCTGGTCCGATCTTTATGAAACTTTCACATGTGTTTCAGAACAGTATTCTTTAAACACCTGTTAAATTAGAAATGTGTACGTTCAGAAATACAGGCTGTAAGCAGGGTATAAAGAGATTGCAAATAGTTGTGAACGAGTTGCGGAGGAAGGCATAAAAAATTTGAAATAAACTTGATCTGCGGACGATATACAGGAACATTTATACCAAATTTGGAGTCTCTAGCTCTTATACTAGTTGCTGAGATCGACGCGCTCATACAGACGGACAGACAGACAGATAGACGGACATTTTTTTCACAAAGTCAATATAGCCCTGTACAGGGTATAATAACAATGGACAGAATGTTGTACATTATAAAGGTAAATTAAAAGAGAAAAAGAAATCTAATGACAGTAAATACTTACAGGCAACAGACATTTACCATTCATCGGACTCACAATAATCATGATGACAACTATGACCACATTGACAACAGCAGGAACGATAGATATTAATCCAATTGAAAACAATCATTTCATTTTATTTAAATCAGGAACAACAACGATCCCCTCTACATCCATAAATCACTGTCTCACAATTAATATCACACAAATCGTAGAAACATTTAATAATCTGAAAGAAAGTTCACAATTTAAAAACGTCAAACAAATTAATTACTTAATCCAAAAATTAAACAGGGAAAACGAAACAAACGAGGATTGGTTAACATTGTAGGCTCAACATACAAATACCTTTTCGGCACACTAGATGAAGACGCAGACAACAAATTGAACAGCAAATTACAACCCACTTGTCATTGATAGTGTTAATGATGTTATACAAATGACCAATAACCACACTATAAACTAAAGCTATACAGAAAGAACAAAATATACACCTTTTAATATTTAATATTGAACATTTTACCGAATATATCGAAGACATAGAAATGGCCTCACAACTAACACGTTTGGGAATTTAGAACCCTAAATTACTTATACATGACGAACTTGGCAACGTGGACTTTAAAAAATCGCATGGATACAAAAACTTCCGCCTGGTATAACGCAGCCACTAACGAAATATTCTTGATGTCTCATATTCCCACTAGCACATTTGAAGAACCAACTTTCCTAATCACTCCATACCCTGGCAATAAATTCAAATCAATTCAAATCTTCAAATCAATCTTCAACCAATCTTGATGCCATTAAGTGATATGATTGACAATAATAATAAAGGGAAATATTCACGACGAAAAAATTCGTTACTCTAAATGTAAAGTGTACAATTACAGTCTACTAACGTTTCATTTTTCGTCAGATAAGATAAGTACTAAAAAATTGAGGCGTATATGTACTACACACTACTAGTACAAAACTATAAAGCAAACCTTCAGAAATTGAGAATTTTCACGTGTCAATCGTCGTAGCTTCTTATTGGGGAATGTTGAAACTGTAATGAAAAAATGTTATATATAATACATATGCAAACATGCATTTGATTTTACTTTTTAATTGAAGCTGCTTAAAGATGTAGGAAACGATGCTATCCAAAATAGTGCAGCAACTTATGTAAATTGCGGAATCTGCAATCAACAAAAAATGTATGGTAATTAGTATAAATTGATCAACGAATACATACCTAATGCGGCAAGTCCCTTGGTCAAACTTTCTAGAATGTATACAAATGCACGTGGTTCTAAAGCGGCAAGGTACGTTACATGGTCTTGTGATAGACAGTTTAATAAATTGTAATAGGCCGAGGACAATTTAGGATATTCCTGTAATAAAATATTTAAAAAAATGTTCTATGTTTAACGTAATGCATCAAATTTACCAATAGATCACTTTGTCGTATAGAAAGAATGAGCTGAGCGATGATTTCCAGAACATTGTGTAATGTGTCATCACCGTATAATTTAAAAATTCCACAGTTAACATAATTTCCTCCAAGTGCATTTTTTAAAATTAAAAAGCAAATTGATATTCCCTTTAGTTTCATCGGGTAAAGTTGATCACTTGAAACTTCAAGATGCAGAATTCGATTGCCATAAATACAAATCAGTTTCGACGCTTCACGAAATAGTAAAATGCCCATTGGACTTGAAACATTACCAGCTAATCGCTGTGTACGGCAATGCACTAGTTCGGCGAACAGCTTCAACACGGGCGTCGTGATGGCAGGTTCATGCGCCCAGAGCTCCACCGCACGAAGAAGTATTGGTAAGTAATCGGTGTAGTAACTACAATTATTTTGAAATTTTACTTATTTAAAATTCTTACTATATATACGTACAGCCATTCAAAAAGCATCGTATATTGAATTCGAGCATTAAGAGGCAAAGCAAGCCCACGTAAATCCCGTGCTAAGCCAATAATTGCCTTCTTGACTTCATCATTAGGAAAACATTTTGTGTCCATTAATACGTTACCCAGTGATTCAAACTGATCTGAGGAAAATGGTTTACAGTATATTCTTAATGTTTGCTTCCCTAATCGACTTACTGGTAAGAGGTGTTAAAAAATGGTAGAATCGCTCTTCGTCCTCTCCCAAATCAAACATTAATAAGCGACTGAGAGAAGTGTAAAACATGGTCCGACAACGCATTTCGTTTAGTGACGAACTTGTACCAAGAAAGGGGAAATGATCGCTTGTGTGATGAGTCAACATGAATTGCACTTCCTCTAAGCGTGCCAATTTACGCACTGAATTAAAGTGCACAGAGAGATCAGATAATAACATTAATGTTTTTGTTATTATTTGTTCCGATCGGCCCCAAAACTTTAAGTTAGTTATGCTGCAAAAACAAAAAAATGTGAATTTAAAAACTACTTATGATGGAAACATACATTTTACGGTTAATGAAACTGAGTAGCATTTGTTCGTCGTTTAATCCAAATACTTCACTTAGTCGTTTGTACACAGTAGCCTTTTGCGCCTGATCACTACTGTGCATCTTACGAACTTGGTCTAAGAAGCTCAGAACTGCTAATTCTAGCTTCTCACAGCCAGTTTGGGGTAAGCGTGAGTCAGTTAAGCTCATTAGTTGAAGAACCCGAATAACAAGCTCTGCATCCATGTTGTCATGCTCATCGCTGGTCGTTACAGAAAGTCTACCCACAATGGCTGAGCCAATTATGTACACCAACCAAGTTAATTGCAACTCATGAACAGTTATATCTGTAGGGTTAGCATTTACCATCTGTACAAGATTTTCATATTCACGAGCTTTTTGATCAAAATGTTGCACTAAAATATTGCAGGTCTTATTGTACTCGCAACGTTCAATTACTGATAATTGCTCAAGTTGTTGTTGCACCATGCAAAGATCATCCAAAGGATCCTCCATATTATCCCGAACAATCAAAGGTACAGCATCGAGACGTGACTCAATATACGCCTTAATTACTTCAGGGGTATAGGTGCCAAGTAAATGAGGATCCGGCGATTTGACGTATGGTACTGAAGCAACCATACGCTGCCAAAGGGTAAGTAAATAGTGCACGCTGTTTGGAGCGAAGAGCCACATCTGAATATGAAATTAATTTTTAATTTTAATTTCTGAACACTGCAAAATATACTCACATGCAAAGATTGTACTGTAAATTTGGCAATCAATTCTATGGTTTCTGGATAACAGGGAACAGCAATGAGTTCACCCAGTTGATAATTAGACTTTAATCGTGCAAGCAAACGACAGAACTCGTGATAATTATCAGGATCACTTAGACCCTGTTGGCAAAGTAAATTATAAATAAGCTTGTAGTTTTTAAAAATAATTTGAACTTACATGCAAGTTGGTGAGTATATTTTTTACGCCCTCAACTAAGTTAGTTAGAAATTTTGTTCGCTCAGTGTTACTGAACAGTGATCTACGTACAGATGTCATTTGAACTAGGCACGATAGTGAGTAACTCGCTAGACTATTTGGTAATATTTGATATAAATCGAAGAACAATTTTAATGTGTTCAAATCAAGAAAAGCCGGACGCCAAGCTGTCGGAATCTGTGAGATTATCGTATCTTATTACAATTTTTCCAGTTACATTTATAGCATCTACAAACCTGCACATTGTTCATATCATCGGATGACTCGTCTGTGGAACTACCAATAAAATCGAAGCTAAGGCAGTTTTTTGTAAGGCGTAGCACTTGTGATATTAACCTGTTTTATGAAAAATAAATTATAAAATCGTTTGTTTAAACTTTATTACTTTTGATAAAGGATTCCGTGTCAGCAAAATAATTTTGTTGATCGGTAACTAATAACAAAATAGTTGTTCTCACATTGACAAATTAGAATACCTCCGATTGTAAAGACGGATTTGGAAATTAAAAATAAGAAACCTAACTTACATGCCTAATATATTGTCTCTGATTTTTGTAGTTACTGATATCGACACGTTTCTACAGAAAAAGAAATGGTTACAAGCAGTATGTCCACAAACACTTTACACACTGAAAAAAACTAACTTTTTATAGAGGACACAATGAATTTTAAAGAGTATACAATACATAGAGGGTTCATTTGGTACAAGAAAATGATATCAACATTTTGCTTGACGATAGAACCCCACACTCTCAGCATAGAACCCCAGAGAGTAAACGAACTGAGAGAGCAAAGCAGAGCGCAGCGAGCATCGCGACGCATCGTCGAAATTGTCGACAGTGTGGAATAGACCGCAGAACGGAACGCACGGCATATGTCGCATGCGCTCGCGTTTCGTTTCTGTGTGTGCATTCAACAAATACATACAGTCATGAACTCCGTATGAAGTTTGGCAACATCCATAATGCTTGCGCGTTGATTTCATTCTTTCAAGCAAGCGACGAAATCAAATGTTAAAATGCCTCTGTCCTTGCATATACATATGTCGATATTGTGAGTCTACTTAAAGAAAAATGTGATAAAAAAAGAGCCCAAAAACCGTACAGCGCTTAAAAATAAAATTTAATAATTTGCATGTAAATAATGCAAATGGCGTCAGACTCAATGTTAAAATTAGTAATATAGCTATAATTAGCTTTTAATTTTGAATTAATACTAAGAAAGTACTACTTTGTGTAAAAAATTTCTTAACAGCGTCAAAAATGTGTAAATTTTGAATTTAATGATTATTTTGTTAAATATTTATAGTTTTGATATTTTTTTTACGTGTTACTAATACATAATAATTATTCGTTATGCATTAAAGAAAAATCGTCATAATAAATAAAAGCTTGTGTTTCTCGCATTTAAAGTAAAAAAAGTGTAAAGTCCAAAACTATAAGATAGTTAAGTGCGATTTCTTGAATGCCATTAATGTAGCTTGCACCTAAATCCAAAAGCTACCTTTAAACAAAGATATTGGCGCAACTTAGTTATTTTAAAGATTTTTCAATAGTCCGCAAAAATAAATTGCTTCATAAATAAGTACAGCTGATTAAAATGAAAGGTTGCGCAAACAAAATTTATACCAAGTCATAAAGGTTACAATCGCATGCTGGCATGCGACAGTATAACAATAAGTTTGCACAAATAAAAAATATTAAAAAAAACAACCATGTCAAAAAAATATTGTTCGTAAACGAGTAATACAACCCTCAGTTTTACTTGCTTTTTTATTTAAATTGATTCTTGGGTATGTAAGTTATAGTATATAACGTATACAAAGTTGAAAAATAAAAAATATACCTAGAGAAAAGTGAAAGTTCTTTGTTTGCAAAATTAAATAAACAGTATATTTGCGCAAGATATTTGCAATTTTAATAAATTAATATCTTGTTACGCATAAAATAATCAAATAAAAAACTTTTATTTCACCAATTAGCACTCTTTTATATTGATTTATTTTATAATAGGGTGTTTTACACTGGGCGCATCATTGTCGAAGGTGCGAAAGATATGATACGAGCGCTTACACTGAAGTCGTATCTTCGAAAACAGCTGTTTGGCCTGTCAATGTAAACAAAATTAACAAAATAATGAGTGAAAATATGTTAAATGTGGCAAATGGAGCATTCGGTCCATTCCTCCGCATTTATTTCTTTTGTTTTTATTTGCGTTTATTCATTTTCGTAATATTTTGAATTATGCGGTACAATTTTGTTGTGTAATTGTTTCCGATTATCGATGACAAAATCAGCTGGTTGCTATACCCCGAAAAAAGCAACATTTCCAAAAAAACATAGAAAAAAATACTGCCACACTTACATAAGATGTTGTAAAATTTGACCGAATGATTGTCTTTTTCTATCCACAGATTTCATATGGGAAACAATTTCAATGAAAAAATGTCAATGATGCGCCTAGTGTAAATAGTAGGGTATAAAACAAATCCTTTAGCTCATTATAAAATATAATCATAATATATACATTATAATAATTTATACAGCTCTATTTTATTTCAATAATAGCATATTACCAGCAGCTTCGCTTGCCCTTTCTTCCTTCTAATGTTTTTGAGAATGAAACAATTAGTATAAACAGATAACTAACATAGAAAGGCCTTAACGTAACTGTTATTATGGGGAAATGTGTTTTAAGCGGATTTCGACATCAGACATGTTCAGTGCGTTCTATTCATTAAAATAGGTGAGTCGATTGAGCTATGTCTGTCTCTCCCCAATAAATATGAAATATCTACTCTGGAAAGGTGGAAGCTTAAGAGCGCATATTGAGGCAACAAAATAGCGCCTCTGAGAAAGCAACTACTTTAAAACGCCTTTCAACCAAATGTGTCATTTGTTTAAAACAAAACCAATAACCACAAAAACACGGTGCAGATAAAAAATACAATCGTATCTGTACTGCAATTTGTGCTACGTTGGAATACTGACAATACCGTAATACATCCCATTTACCCTTAACAGAAAAACCTGTTTACCGCTAACTCTAACCCAAATTTGTCAGTCAACACCAAAGTCACATATATAGGAGTTTATCTTGACAGATAATTTAGTTGGCGCTTGCATATGAAAGTCAAGAAAATTCACCTAAAGCTTACGACCAGTAACTTATATTGGATGATCTGATCTCAATTCTCCCTAGAATATGGACAAAAACTGACAAGGCTAAATCGATAAAGCTGTTCCCACTAATAAAGAATATACATATTTACTGCATAGGGTCTTCCGGCTGTCAAAAATCCTTGAACTGAACCCTCCTTGTGACTGCCGGTTAGGGAATAGACACTGAACCTTGAAATAAACGGGCTATTCGTTATACCACTTACACGCTCAGGCAATGCAGTGATCAGTTGAGGCCTTGGTACAATACTCTAACCGTTTTGGTGGAAGGAAGAACTGATAGTAAAGCCATGGCTCTAAAGTTTCTGGCGGTATCACGGTGATTCCCTGTTTGCGATACGGAAGTCAGCAGACGCTGCTCTAAATCTACACATAAATTACGAATGTAATATTACAAATGACCTTGCAAGCAGCTAAGCTCTGGATTATTTAAATACTGACAGTACAGTGTTCGTCTTGATATAGTAGTCGGGCTTGACAATGGGAATGTTGAAAACGTACCAATCACCCTGAAGTCGTCACACAGGGAACTGGAGCACAACGCCTGTACGGAAGTTGGAACTAGGTGGAAGAGCCCGATCAGCTGCAAAACACTCAGAAATATGTGAGACAGAATCTTCAAAATCTACCTTTTGCAACTCTCAAAGAGAGACTGTAGACTAATGGTAGGAGTACTGACCGGACTATCAGCACTACATGCTATGAAGCTGGGCATTATAATCGATGTAAGCTGACGGGAGTTGTATAGAGTCATTTTATCGAGATAAATTTGGTTAAACATTAAGGCCAACAAGGAAAAATGCGCTACATTTTACAATTTCTTTTTGATAAATATTGCGAGCAATGTTTTCGATCCCAACACTGTCTCGGTTAATAAAGTGCAATTTTTGTTTGAAAGGTTTCGTTCTAACACGGTGCAGATAAAAAAATACAATCGTATCTGTACTGCAATTTGTGCTACGTTGGAATACTGACAATACCGTAATACATCCCATTTACCCTTAACAGAAAAACCTGTTTACCGCTAACTCTAACCCAAATTTGTCAGTCAACACCAAAGTCACATATATAGGAGTTTATCTTGACAGATAATTTAGTTGGCGCTTGCATATGAAAGTCAAGAAAATTCACCTAAAGCTTACGACCAGTAACTTATATTGGATGATCTGATCTCAATTCTCCCTAGAATATGGACAAAAACTGACAAGGCTAAATCGATAAAGCTGTTCCCACTAATAAAGAATATACATATTTACTGCATAGGGTCTTCCGGCTGTCAAAAATCCTTGAACTGAACCCTCCTTGTGACTGCCGGTTAGGGAATAGACACTGAACCTTGAAATAAACGGGCTATTCGTTATACCACTTACACGCTCAGGCAATGCAGTGATCAGTTGAGGCCTTGGTACAATACTCTAACCGTTTTGGTGGAAGGAAGAACTGATAGTAAAGCCATGGCTCTAAAGTTTCTGGCGGTATCACGGTGATTCCCTGTTTGCGATACGGAAGTCAGCAGACGCTGCTCTAAATCTACACATAAATTACGAATGTAATATTACAAATGACCTTGCAAGCAGCTAAGCTCTGGATTATTTAAATACTGACAGTACAGTGTTCGTCTTGATATAGTAGTCGGGCTTGACAATGGGAATGTTGAAAACGTACCAATCACCCTGAAGTCGTCACACAGGGAACTGGAGCACAACGCCTGTACGGAAGTTGGAACTAGGTGGAAGAGCCCGATCAGCTGCAAAACACTCAGAAATATGTGAGACAGAATCTTCAAAATCTACCTTTTGCAACTCTCAAAGAGAGACTGTAGACTAATGGTAGGAGTACTGACCGGACTATCAGCACTACATGCTATGAAGCTGGGCATTATAATCGATGTAAGCTGACGGGAGTTGTATAGAGTCATTTTATCGAGATAAATTTGGTTAAACATTAAGGCCAACAAGGAAAAATGCGCTACATTTTACAATTTCTTTTTGATAAATATTGCGAGCAATGTTTTCGATCCCAACACTGTCTCGGTTAATAAAGTGCAATTTTTGTTTGAAAGGTTTCGTTCTGAAAATTTCGATATTAAAGATGAGCCTCGCACCAGTATAGCAGTCATCGAAAATTCTGATCATGGAGATTACTGAAGCAGACAGGCATGTCAGTAGCCGTAGCATTGCCCGAGAGGTTAACATTGACAATAAAACAGTTTTAAGCCATTTACAAAAAGCTTGATTTAGAAAGAAGCTAGATGTATGGATACCTCGAAATTCTACCCTTATGTTCCCATATTTAATGGGCATAGGGTATAAAAATACTGATACCATCACAGGGGTTCCGTGGTATACTTACAATAAATGAAAATATCCACCGCGACCTTAATATCGGGGAAAATCCTAAACATCAGCCTATAAATAAGAAATTTTTGCAGAAAATAAAGTACTTCATTCAATTCCAATGCGCTTGGCCAACACGTGATTGCGATACAGAGTGACAGGTTTATGTATAATTTCAGTGAAAGAAGTATAATTGCTTTGAAATTATTTGCATTTCTTTAGACATATTGGATAATTTTATTTATAATGCAATCAAAAAAAAAATCTAATTTAAATCAGCTTTGAGAAATTAAAATTATTGAATTAACAGATTTAACTTCATATGAAATAAGCATAAGTACATAATTAAAAAAAAAAAACAAGCGATTCAGTCGAGGCGCATGCGACAGTATAGTACCCAGCATCAGTATTTACAACTGAAGGAGGGTAAGACTACAGTCGACCGCAGTCGACAGTGGGAGATTCTGTACTAACCGTGAAAAGCAAAATCTACGCATATAAAATATTGTACAGATATCAAAACGAATCGACCGGTTGTCGAACTCACGAACCCTTGATTGACAGTCTAATGCTCTACGCCCTGTGCCACAGCCAAATCACCCCGATCATCGGTTTGCGGGGGCGGAAGGGGGTGTGGCAAAAATCTAAAACAAACTTGATCTGCCTGCACACTATAAGAGTGTTGTCACCAAATTTGGTAACTCTAACTCTTATAGTCTCTGAGATCTAGGTGTTCATACGGACGGACAGACGGACTTTGCTAAATCGACTCTGCTATTGATGCTGATCAAGAATATATATACTTTATAGGGTCGGAGATAACTCCTTCTGCCTGTTACGCACAAATCGCTTTCGTCAAACTTAGAAGACTATGTACTTGTAGTACAGAGTCTAAAAACAATACTTTTTCCCTTTTTATTAATTTTTAACAGACTTCCTTTTTTTATAAAAATTGGATTATTTCAGTTTGGCATTTAATTAACCAAGTTTTCTGGGGCAGTAGGGTCTATTTGATCTCACTCTTCGATTAATGCCTTTTGGGGCAATTTATCGAATCAAACTGGTGGCTATTCTTTTAGCACTTGCCAGATAATATACCAAATAAAGATAAATAAAATGGGATTAAGTCCGAGCAGAACGCTGCCCTTTTCTGATTAACGTGCGGTATGGATTAGCGCGTTGTCTTGCTGAAAAATGCACTTATCCCCTTAAAGGTTTTCAGCATTTGTTCTGGTTTTTATATATAGTTGGGATGTCCAAGTTAAACTTATTTTCGTCAGAACAAATTGCCAAATGCTAAGAGGCTGGTTATGTGCCGTTTCGATACACTGGGTATAGCCTCGCGGGAAGCATATGTAACGATTTCGATCTCCCTTAAAATTTTGATTAAGCCGTCTACTGGATAAGCCTATCTGCAGCTAAAACTTAATCTCTTTGCATGACTTGTTATCTTTAACGGTCAGATGCCGTTTCTGGCGTCGCGACGGCCTTACTCAAACATACATATGTACTCCACGTGGTGTTCTAATATAAAATCACATTAACAACCAAAGGTATTGACCTCATAATGTGTAACAATAAGTGCAGTTTTCTAAATTAAGTATTTTGATTATAATAGAAGTAAGAACATAACAAGTGTTATGAGTGTTACGACACTTCACATAGTCTTGTGTGGAAAGGTATCAAAAATCGAACATAAACTCGATCTGGAGAGGGTATACAGGAACCTTCATGCCAAATTTGGTGTCTCTAGCTCTTATAGTTGCTGAGATCGACGCGTTCATACAGACAGACGGACATGGCTCAATCGACTTAGCTATTGATACTGATTAAGAATATATATACTTTATAGGGTCGGAGATGCCTCCTTCTGCCTGTTACATACATTTGCACAAAATTATTATACCCTTTTTTGCCCGTTTTTAATGGGCACAGGGTATAACAATTAGAAATACTCTCGAACATTTTCCAGAGTTGACTAGTGTTATTATTATTAACTAGAGAAAGGGTCAGAGCACTAATACATAAAATAAAGAATGCAGGAACTAAAAAATAACTTATGGAGGATAAGTAACCGATTTGCTTACGATAATTTCTGTATCGTACAAGTGCAAGCACTTAGACAAGACAAATAAACAAATTGAAGATAGCTATCACAACAACAGAGTCCATGCTGTTGCTGGTCGGCATATGCTTATGTAGACTATAAAGTTAAATATGCAAAATTTTTCATGTATTTTGCAGTGCTCGCAATTACAAGAAAAATTTAATTTACAAAGAATTGAATTAGATTACCTATGGTGTGGAAACCTCTGATTTGGAGATAGCTTAACCACTTAAATTTTCGCGGACCATTTCTAGATTCATGCCCGAGCATGCCGAGCAAAAATAAACTTACGCATGTTGCGATTCATCCAGAAAGTTTAAGTTTTTGCTATTATCCCGTGCAGTATTCATAAGAGAGCAAGAGAGTAGAAAGGTGTCGAACAGTTGCTGGTCTCTGAAGGACGTGGCTATCTTTCGGTTTTTTGAAAAAGATAAATGTGCATCAAATTCCACAATTGAATTCATTTCGCATACTAGTTGTGAAAGAATTTGTACGCCAATAGTACAATGTTCAACAGAGCCCTATACAAATATAAATAATAAATTGAGTTACACAGGGTCAACAGCAGGATTATCAGGGTGAATAGCAACACAAAAAAACCTACCTGTAAAAATCTTTTGACATCCTCAAGCAAGTTTTGAAAGATAAGTTCACCCTTGTATGAATCAAACCAACCATACTTTGTGATTTTGGCTAAAAGCGTAACAAGAGCTTGAACTACAAAGTGCTGCAAATTCGGTCTGGTTGCTAAGTAATTAAGAGCATAGCTTCGTATATCGATGCGCTGGCCCAGGGTTATCCCCTGTATTAGTTTTGTTAGGGTAGATGCGGCAAGTAGCTGTGCGTAGCTAGAATCAGCTCGGTCCAACAGTATCTGACACTTTGGTAAGGCATCCTGGCTATTGATGAACGAAGCAAGACTCTTTTCAGCATCGGCACGAATGCTAGCATCTGTAGCTTCATACAGTTGCTTGCACAGAACTTCTAACTGTTGAATATCCTGCGTAATAAATATTTAATTATTAATATTTGGCTGTTGATATACAGTGGCTCACAGCTTATTTCAACCAGTCACCAAAAAAAAACTTTAAGCGGCTATTATATCTAAACTAGAAAAGATATCAAATTAATTTTAATGCAATTTGTTAGATTTGTATTTTAACTTACAAAATATAATTTAATTTATTTTGTAGCTATTTTTTAACAGTTTAAAATTAATAAAATCGACTAAAAAGAATGTCAGCTTATTTGAACCAAATACTTAGCAGGTGAGCTGGGATCCGTTATTTTGCATTTTTTGAAATACGTTGAAGTTAATTTTCGCAAAATTTTTAGTTAAATCACTTTAGAAATCTCCAATTGAGAAGCGTGAACTTGTTCTTAATTACCACAAAAATTGCGTCGCAAAAATAGGACGCATGGTAGAGGGAGAAATGCTCCAGACAAAAATTTTTAATGCAAAGGATGAGCGTTATATTGTCCGTAAAATCAAAGAGAACCCAATATTATCGGGCCCAAAAGTGGCCAGTCAATTAGAGGAGGAGTTGAGTAAGTCATTCCATTCCAACAGGGAATGGAATGGGAAAATAGAATTTGTTAATTGGTTGAAATAAGCTGACATTATTTTTAGTTGATTTTATTAGTTAAAAACCAGTCGAAAAGGCTACAGTCGACCGCATTCGACAGTATAATACCCTGTACAGGCTTCTATATTAAGAGTATTTTGATAATAGATACTTTGATTAAAATAAAAGTAAGAACATAACAGGTGTTTAAAGAAAACCCCTTTGAAACTCTCATTTTGCATATGAATTCTTTGCTTGCTTATAGCAGCTAACTTTCACATATTTATACATATTCAATCAAAAGCTGAGTGTTACGACACTTAATTTACTTATGCCTGTGTCGCAGTAGTTCCCTATCTCGCTCGCACAAATATGCACACATGGTAAGCAGACGCATGTGTCACAGTCGTTCGCTGTCTCGCTCGCACACATGTGCTGCCTGCTGCTCTAAGATTCCGTGGAAAAATAACTTTTATTGCTGATTATCTGTCTTATTTACAAACCGATCTTGATGAAACTTTCAGCGTTCCTTCTACATATAATTCTTAACGCACCTGTTAAGTTAGAAGTGTCTACGTTGAAAAATGTGGCTATTATTCGTTTTTTTTCGATTTGCGGGGGAAGGGGGGAGGTATCCAAAATTTAAAATAAACTTGATCTGCGTATGGTATACAGGAACCTTGATGCCAAATTTGGTGTCTCTAGCTCTTATAGTTGCTGAGATCGACGCGTTCATACAGACGGACAGACGGACAGACGGACAGACAGACAGACGGACATGGCTCAATCGACTCGGCTGTTGATGCTGATCAAGAATATATATACTTTATAGGGTCGGAGATGACTCCTTCTGCCTGTTACAAAAATTTTTTTTCACAAAGTTAATATATCCCTGTACAGGGTATAAAAAAAAAATATTATTAATATTAAAAAATAATTTTAAAAAAGTAAATGAAATTATATATTGTAATTTTAACTTACTATCTATCTAACAAAAATTAATTTGATATATTTTTTAGTTTAAATATAATAGTTGCTTAAAGTTTTTTTTAGGTACTGGTTGAAATTAACTGTGATATACATACGTATCGTTACAAATATACCTAAATATAAATATGCTAAGTTACAGGAATTATATATGACAAACTATTTTTGCTCTATTCGACGTTTTAGGCAACGGAATGCAGTCTGTTTGGGTGGTCTCTTTTTATGTATACACATTTTCTTATTCTCTTCATATTCGATTTACCGTTAGCTTAAAAAGTAAACAAGCTTTTGGCATTTGGTTGTAATACATACAGTGGCGAGCACATGTGGATACATGTTTCTCAAGATGGCCTTTAAATACCTGTAAAATCAGTAAAAAGGCATCAATCGATCTGAACTTCTTAACATAAATTCTTTAATAATATATATACTTCAAAAACTAAAAACATTATTATAATTTGTAAACTTAGTTAAACTTTTTAGACAAAAACTAAAAAAAAAACGAGTGTATCCACTTTTGCACGTTTGTTCTATTTAAGATGTAACTCTGAAAGCTAACGTAAAACGGTAACGAAAGGTAGTATATAAAGAGAATTTATTATTATTATTTATTATATTATTGATGCAGTAACTTGTGTGCACTTCTTCTAGAAGTTAATCAGTTTTCGTGAAAAAAATAAAAAAATATCAGTAAATTAACAAAATTAAATTGTTGAATTGACAAAAAATAATAATACAGCACGTAAAATTGCAAAAAGATTAGAAATTTGTCACCGAAAACGACGCATTTTAATTGCACCTGATCCGCAAAAATCGGGTTCACGATTGCTAACTGATAGGAACGCAGCAGCCCTGTCAGAGAAAAATGTTGCAGCACGTCTCAAATTTAGCAAAGAGCTCAAAAATTGGAGTGTAGAGGATTGGAAGAATGTTATTTGGTCAGACAAGTCCAAAATAAATAGATTCCAGTCCGATGGCAATCAATATTACTGGCACCGTCAATATGAAACATTGACTAAACACCAGGTAATAGAAACAGTCAAGCACTTAGATGCTTCACTTGGTGGACCATCGGTCCATTAATTTAAATCGATGGAATAATGAAAAAGGAATCCAATCTACCGGACATTGTTAATAAATGTACTTATCCAGAAAATGAAGTGGTTTTTCAACAGGACGAAGACTTGCCGGACAACCAACAATTTCAAAAAATGAAATGGCTAGCTCAAAGCCCCGATCTAAACCCGATCGAAAATGTATAGGCTTTGTTAAAGGAACGACTGGCTGCTATGATACTGCACCGAAGAGGTTAAACGAGCTTTGGAGTCGAGTTCAGGCGGAGTGGAGCACCATTCATTGGTTTTTTTTTTGAGTTTTTGTTTAAAAAGTTTAGCTAAGTTTATAAATTAAAATAATGTTAGTAGTTTTTTAAGTATATATATTATTAAAGAATTTATGTTAAAAATTTCAGATCGATTGATGCCTTTTTTACAGATTTTACAGCTATTTAAAGGCCAAGTTGAGAAACATGTATCCACATGTGCTTGCCACTGTATGTACATATATACAATTCGCCTACTGCTCCGTTTCGATAATTGATTTTAAAAGATATAAATGTAAGCATTTCTTTTAAAATTAAAACGTCAATATACAACATACATATATGTTATAAAATTTTTTTTTACCAAAACACATGCCCATATCCATCCTCGAAAACCCAACCACAGAAAATATCTCCAAAATAATCGAACTCCTTAAAAAAACAAAAACATACCACCCCTTTTAATCCTAAGTTAAATAAATTAATGTAAATACGTAAATATGTAAATATATAAAAATGTAAAGATAACACCTAAAGTTAATTAAATTAATGTAAATATATAAACTACATTACCAAGCCGATGGCCTTTGCAGCCAGCGCTTTAGAAATAAATTAGTGTTAATTTACATTATATCTAACTATTAAATAAAGAATGTTATAAAATGTCATTGCTTCAATAATTGTGTATAAGAGTGTGCAAAATGCATCGTGGAACTAGCCTTTCGGATCATGAGCAGGGATTGATCATTGGAATGCACGAAAGAAGTTGTAAAAATATTGTAATTGCTAAGAGGCTCAATTTTCATAAAAATACTTTGAGTAATTTCCTTAAAAATCCAAGTGCATTTAGAACAAGACAGAGCGGACGAAAAACCGATATTGACACCCGATGCACACGTCAAATCCAACGACTTGCAGCCGTGGATTCAAATAGCAGTACACAGATTAAGGCTCACTTGGGACTCAATGTAACAATGAGAAGAATTATGTAAAGAATGCGTGAAAATACAAGTCTTAAACATGCAACCATTATACCCAAAAAAAAAAAAAAGCCTCACACCGCAATGAAGGCACGCATTGAGTTCGCACACAGACATCAGTTCTGGGAGGAGGAATAACGTAATGTAATGATTAGTGACGAAAAAAAATGTAATGCCAAAATGTATGTATTGGACCTTTAGGCACGATAATTCGCACATACACCACAGTATTTTAATGAAAAAAAAATTCTACTTTTAAAGTGGCCAGCAATGAGTCTGGACATTAACCCAATTGAGAATCTCTGGGGCATTGTATCCACAGAAGTGTTCAAGAATTGCCGGCAGTTGGAGACAGCAACAGAACTAAAATTGGCAATCGAGCAAGAATATGCAAAAATTCCATTTCGTTTAAGTTCAGAAATAATGAATGGAAAAACTATTGGTCATTAATTTTACAAAATTATTGCGAATTTTGATAATTTAATAAGTCACTTAAAATTCTTTATAATGAAATACAAATTTACATTAAGTTTTGTATGTACTGTAATTCGATTTATATAACTTGTTTTTCTATTTTTTAATTTTCTATTTCTAAAAGCAATAAAACTCCATAAAAAATATTTACAGAAATGCGTAACTAATAGCTTATATAATTATATGTATGTATACTTCAACTGCACATATGCTAGTAAGTCATTAATTATCTATACTAAAACATTGGGCTAAAGAGCATGTACAGTGGATAACATTAATATTCGATTTTTTATGTTTCCATCTTCATTCATCAAAATTAAAAATTGGTAGATTAAAGCATGAATATTACCTATTCAAAGAGGTATATAAATAGTTATATATATTTTTTTAAATAAAAGAAAAACTATACAAAAACAAAAATAATCTCAAAATTCGTCTTACTTTAATATTCGGTATTTTTAGGAAGTCGTATAATAAAACCAAGTAGCACCTCCAAATAGCCACAAATGGCACGAAAAATGGGTTTATCCGAAAAATCAACACGTCACTACCATTCATTGACAGCTAAAATACTGCAAAATTGAATTATCGCAGCTAAACTTAAAATAACCCGTAAATGTAAAATTCGTCCTTGGAACAGCGAAAAATTGAGCTTCAGTTGCACTTACAGGGCAATCATATAAAGTAACTGCCCAAATGTTGGAAATTAAATCATACACGGTCGGTGACATAGGCAGAAGATTCAAAATTAAGGGAAGAATCGAGTCAATCAAGCAGACCAAAGAAATTGACTCGGCTCGAAGAAGCTGAAATTCTAAAAAAAAAAAAATCCTGGACTTGGAACCAAAATTGCCAGCTGAACTCTTCGCCGACCACGGAAAGACCGTTTCAGACCAAACAATTCGACGTACCATAATAAACAATGGTACAACGACCAAGTCGCTAGGAAAAAGACTTTGCTATGTGTTGCTTTGCGCAACCGTAAATTGAGGAAAGCGCTTGCCTAGGCGTACTCCAAAAAGGACCAAAGCTGGTGAGATGATGTAATATTCTTAGATGAAAGCAAATTCATAAGTTTTGGCAACGACGGCAAGACTATGACTTGACGGAAACCAAATACTGAGCTGCAGAAGAATCACTTAAGATCAACAGTGAAACACAGCGGTGGAAGTCTTATGAAAGGAGTGAGAAATCTGTTATTTATTGATGGAATACTGAACCAAGACTCGTATGTGAAAATTTTAAAGGAAAATTTGACGCAGTCGGCGGAGAAAATGGGTAATGTCAACACGTTTAAGTTGTATCAGGACAATAATCCGAAGCATAAGGGCCATAAAGTGAGTGGTTGCTGTACAAGTGCCCAAAAGTCTTGGAAACCCCGTCCCAATCCCCTGATCGAAACCCAATTGAAAATTTGTGGAGTGAGTTGAACTGCCGTGTCCAAAAAATGCCAATATTATCCCCATCCGTATTTAAGGAACGCCTTCAGGAAGAGTGGGCTTTAATTGGTCATGAGAACACCCAAAAAATTATTAAAAATATGCCTAAGCGCCTAAACAATACCATTAAGAACAATGGGTATCATACCAAATATTAGAATGAGTTTTTTTCCTAGATAAAATAGTTATTTTTAAGTTTAGTTACGATAAAAGCAAATATTAAAGTAAGGCAAATTTCTTGTTTTTCTTTTAATTTGGGGAAAAAAATATTAATATATGTACCTCTTTGAAAAGTTAATACTACCGGCTATAATCTATAACTTTTTAAATTTCTTATTGTTGCTGTATAAAACTTTATATTCGCGTATAAAGTTGAAAAAAAAAAACGCATATTTATGTGATCCACAGTAAATTCCAACTTCGAAGGAGCAAACATTGATTTAGAGAACATGCGCAGCAATACTGCCAATGGGAAATAGACTAGCTTTGGTTCTATTTCAGTCAAAACTATTTTGGCAAGTAGAAGTAGGTATAATTTAATCTCGTTGGCTTTAAGTCTATTCAAATATGCATAAGTACGAATCTTTGAAATGTGTAGTCATCATTAATTTCAATCGCTGTGCAATTTAAAATATAATAAAGCAACGAACGCAATATAAATATGTACCATAATGTCGTTTGCTCTTGTTGCTGACAAAATACAAGATTAGGCCATTAACGCTCGGGCTCAATGAGCTGTGGACCTTTAAGTTCAGCTCGATTTGAAGAAATATTTGCAATTTTAATAAAAACAACTATGCATAAATTTAACAATTGCAACAATAAATTTATTTATACTGACATTAGATATGTGAACTTTTTCGATACATCAAATATCGAACATATCAGGAATACGATAGCTCGTTGCTTTTCGATTTTTTCTTGGTAAAAATATATTTTTAGTGCATCTAGAGTACTATGTCCAAGCATAAAAATATATACATAAGTTCATTTGGAACACGAAATTTATATAAATTGTTCGCTTCACAATAGAATCCCACACATATCGGTAAGAGCAAAACGCTGAGCGGAGAGCGTAAACAGAGCGCAACAAGCAATGACGAAAAAGTTACCAGTCCTTGATGGACACCAGAACGATACGCCATGTCAATGCTTCTCTCGTTTCGTTTCTGTGTGCGTGTTTAAGTAGATATTTATTTTGCGAATGCAAGCTGTTATGCCCCTGCCCTTTGCATATACTTTGATTTCGACGGCGGCTTCAAGAACTTTGCGTTGGCTTTGTCGATAGAGCGCATGCTTGGTATGCAACATTTTGGTGGTTAGATCCTCAGTCGCTACACTTGATTTAATAAGCAACAATACTTGTTTCTCATTTTCTCTTTAATTTTTAAGTATAAATTTTTTATCTCCAGAAATGTTTTTTGAAATATTATATTATATCATTAAAAAACGAACGCAAATGGTAATCGAAAAGGACGTACTCACTGATCTTCCCTTCCAGCACTTAGATAGTGAATACTTTTCCAAGAAGTCAAGGTCCCACCACCAATTATGAGTCTGAAGTAGCAGAATTGAGGAAGTATAACTTGTATTGCACCACGCCTATGATAATATTTGCGATCATGAAACATACTATCACCGCACTTCGGAGTGTTTTATATTCATTGTTTTGATATAATTTCCGTATTTAAGTTAGGAGTCGCAAAGCATGGAGTCTAGTGGTTGCTAGGTTTAGGGCGAAGTGAGAGCGCAATAAAGCTATCCTCATTTGCTCTCGGGGTAGGACTTGTAGGCGTATAGCGCCGTGACACGATCCATCGCAAAATTGTTCAATTTGACCGACAGAAAGAACTTCTCAGCTCCGATGAGCATGTCGATCTTCTGTGGCTTCTGGAATTATGCGTTAGCTAATTGCAGGTTCTTAGAGATTTTCCAGCCACTGACATTAACCGTGTGGTGAGGTTGATACCCAGAAATAGTCTCTAAGATCCAAAGATCCAGCGAAAACTCACTGCAATTGACTCGCGACTTCACCACAGAATATATCTTGCTCTTCACTTGTATATTGCACTCCGCAATTCCAAGCAAGCTGATACTAGTCTCTTCTTAATGCAGTTGCAATCGTTGCGATAATTTGCGATCCAGAATCAAGCAGGTTGATCCTTAGAGGAGTCAAGGGGTGGTGGTAACGCTCGTGTGCCAGAAACGGCAGAATATCTATGCAGAAGTGTATTGTGTGATCGACTGCATACTCTGCATTTGTTCACCTTACATCTGGCGACAGTGTGTCTTTTCCGAAGACAATTAATGTATAATGGAGCTGCTTTAGCGAACTCGAAACGCTGTTGCACTGATTGTGCAGCATATGCAGAACAATTCAATATTGCATGGTCTAAGGAACTGCAATACAAACATTTAGGGGACACCTGGTTGTTTCTAACACTGGCCTCAGAACATGAAAACAAACTGCGATTATTGTTTTTAGAAGCAGTCTTTGGCTCTGACTTAGCGTTATCGGATAGTAGTTTTGACGAGGCTCCAGCAATTAAGTGCATATATCTACGATTCAAGACTGCTTCGCAATCACTCCGCATTGGAATGGTTGTATAATCGAGTTGGTCTTCCCATTTGGCTTTGGTCATTGGATCAACGCTGTTCATTACGAGGTGAACGATGATTGCGTTGGAAATCTTTTTATCGTCACCTATCGAGAAAAGTGAGCCATATATGGCGGAGACCGTGTCTATTCTCGATCATAAACAAGGTAGGCTAAAGAGAGCGTTAATATTATCATTAAATATTAGACAATTATTGTCAAGAGCGAGAGCGTAATAAAGCCTTCGTCATTCGCTCTGAGAGCGAATTCGCCTTGCCACCACAGGTTAAGCTAGGCTTAAGAAAAAATTAAATTTTCAGTTGTCGAAATATAATTGAAAGACGCACAAATCGCATCGATCACTTCGTTTAATGTTAATAAATAATATTAACACATCATAAAAATTCTTATGATTTTTCACATGCCAGCACTAATTTTACATCATTTAGGTACATCGGGAAATCTGCTGAAATATTCAACAAGTCATCCAAATAGACAAATACGTAGCCTGGATTACCATGTCCATGAGCCATTGAAGAGCTTGAACGACATGTGACGCAACTGATAGAAAGGTTTACCTGGTACAGTGAATACCTTATGTGACTCACTTTACTCCTTCAGCTAGATTTTTCCAAGACGCGAAATATAGATAAAGCATGCATTCGATGCATGAAAGTAGCTAAGCATCTTTTATAGCAACGCTATTCAGCTTCTGGGAACGTCATTTAATCAGACGGCCTCACTACTGTCGGCCAGTTGCCATCACGCTTCTTTACCATTAATATTAATTATATGAGAGAAATGGAAATTATTCTCACCTGAATAAGGAGGTGCTATCCAGAGACAGCAGTGTCTCAGAGTAGATATTTCGTACTTAACAATAATATAAAGAATATTATACAGAAGTGAGTTTATAAATAAGAAAGCTAATCCAAAAAGAAAGAAAACAAAATTTAGCATTGAATCACTTGTAACTCTTTTTGCGCTCTCGAGCCAATAGATCAATCGGTATCATGGCTGCAATGACAATAAAGAAGAATGGCGCTGTTTACTTCCATTAGCAACTTCTGCCTGCTGCGCTTGAAAGGTTAGCTTTGAGTCAAGCCGAACTCCTAAGTACTCGATGAACTTTTGAGTTCTGATTAGCTGTCTATCCTCATGTAGATCTCCAGTGGGACTTGTCGCCTAGTTACTAAAAGCACCTCTGTTTTTTCGGTTGCTAGCTGAAGACCGGGGGAACACAATCAGTCCATAACACGGATCATCACTTGCGTGAGCTTGCGTTGCGCATACTCTGTGTTACGCACCAGGATGACTGATACAATGTCGTCTGCATATCCTACAAAAAAATGTGTCATCGCTATGTCATAAGCTATGCGAAGTACCTCATCGTAGGATATGTTTGAGAGAACTGATCCAAGTATTGATCCCTGCGTTGATACAGCTGTGACTTGGATATTTGATACTGCTGGTCTAAAGCCGTACTATCTTGGGGAGGGTCCATTTTTTCAAGTAACTTTCCTGCTGTATTCAGCATACAGAGTGGTCGATAGACCGAGACAGTTGCGGTATCACCGTTTCCTCTGCTTAACAGAACCAGTCGCTGAACTTTCCAAGAGTCAGGGAATGTTCTACTTCGAATGCATAAGTTCAGTTTCAGTTCGACTTTCTGCAACAACTGCACGCACTTTTGCCGGTATATTACCGGGATCTGGCGCTTTTATATTTTTCGGCCTTTTAACCTCTGTCGCAAGCACAGTCCTAGTATACAGCTCCACCGAGCTGATATTATTGACTCTGCTTGCCAGGTGAGTGGGAAATAGCATCTGAACTATGTTGTCCATTTTTTTTTCCATTTAAAGGCAGTGGAATGCGCGGTTGGTCTTGATGTTCAGATATTATTTGCTTCTTCTGTTCTGAATATTCTCTTCAGTGAAGTTTCCTCGGCATCTGGCTCTAGTTAGGCGGCATCGGCATTAAAGAATTCGTTCTTTGTATGCTGATATCCTCTATCCACCAGTAGACTTATTGCAGCATCACAAGCATTTTTGATCATCAACACGATGCTATTGACTGAGCTTTCAGTAGTCTCTGTAGCTCGGGCTACGACCGCTCAAGTTCGGTGATCGAGATTGCCTTGTTCAGGCTCAGGAAATTCTATCTGTGGCTTTGTCGCTCAGTATTGGTAGTGCGTAGACTTTCTAATGTTCTTCCACCCCAAATGAGACGTACTCTAGGTCACTACCTGTGTAAATATCGAGGACCCTCAAATCCTTAACTGTACTCGACAGAGTTATATCAGGAACCGTACTTTCACACCCAATTCGACTAAAAGTTGGGGTAGTGCCTACACTTGAGACTATGAGCCCAAGTCTGCCCATCATGTTGACTACTCTGTGGCCTCTACAATTGGCTACACGCATGCCTCACTTTTCTTCTCTTGAGTTAAAGTTCCCGACAATAATGCACTTGCCGTACAGTTGCGAGGCTGTGTCTTCTATCTCGCTCGGCTTGTTCTCGAATGTTTGGATGTCGTCGTTCGGTGTCAAGTAGCAGCTGAACATGTGATATTCACTGACTTTAATATTTGTCTGTGTACCGAATGTCGGTCCTGTAATATTATATTTTACACTTCTCGATCAGCATCTACAGCCTAAACGTTATAGCCACTTTCATCCGTTCGTATGACCACCAAGATCTCAGAGTGTGCACGTAAATCAAATTTGTTTCAGCTTTATTTTTTATGAGTTATTAATTAATTACTTACTATTATTTTATTTATATATATATTATTAATTGTGAGCATATGTCAGAAAATAATAAAATTTAAGAAGTGATTTTAAAATGACATTCAAAAAAAAAAAAAAAAAAAAATTTATTAAAAATCCTGAATGATTTTGAGATTTTATGGGTGGTACATCCTCTCGAAGTGAATCCATTTTCAAGTGAAGACTTAGAATCAACTGGTAGACAAACTATGCCTAATTATCACTACTTTAAAAAAATGAAATTTTTAGTTTTACATTTCATTTGTGCCAATTGTATGAGCATGACTGTATATATATGTATTTCAAATTCATATAAAATGTGTTACTTGCTGTTTAACCATTTTAAGAATGTCTTCAAACGGATTTTTTGAGTTTCGATAATTTACTTAAAGGTGAAATTATACAAATGCTAAAACAATTAAATTAAACAATTAAAACTCATTCGGCTATCAAATGTGAATTTACGTTCGTTTTGGATGAGCTCATCCGTTGCCATTCGTCCTGAAATTTTAATTATTTTTTAGTTATTGACACGATGTTTATCGATTAATACTAATAAAAACAAAACAAACATGACTACTTATCATCAGCTGTTGTGATGTAGACGACATGTATTATTTTAACCAGTCGAAAAGTTACAGTCGAGGTGCTCGACAGTATAAGACCCGGTATTCATATCTATGCCGTTATATACAACATATTATTACAATAAGTATTAATATAATAATACAAAGATTATTAATGGCAAGCGTGATATGTTAATTTGAGGGCAATGCTTTTCCACTCGAAAAGAATTGTATAAGCAGCATTCATATTTTCATGTAAAAAAAAAGAAAAGATATTCACCACTTCACATCAAATATTTTGTAATAAGCAAGAGAAATCGACCAAGACTCGAACTCAGGATCTCCTGAATGCTGTGCCAACGCTCTAGCACCTGCGCCATTGCAACTGACGTCAAAGCCTGACAAATGCGTAACATATTCTCGCATTCCTCTCATTGTCCGTTTTGCAAGTTTCTATTGCTTCAATGATTCTCTCTAAATATCGATCACTCTTAGAAGAGAGGGGGAATAGAGAGCGGCGGTAACTGAGAGAGAAATGCCGTTACTTTTTTTGCATTGCTGCATATGCGTGTACATGCATATTGAAATCAAATTTCTAACAAAACTTTGTTATTTCTTCTTCTTATGACATATTGGCAAAATTAATAACATATATTTAAATAAAATAATAGTAAAAAGTTAATTTTTATAAAAATATAAAAAAAAGTGAAATAAAAAATGGTCAGCACCGAGACTTGAACTCGGGTACTCGCACAGAATGTCTTGTTTTTGTTGTTGTTACATTTAATGCAATTAATTGTCGCTAAAGCTGCCATGAGCTTGTGGTAATTAGATATCTTATTAACTGCTTTGTTTATGGTCCGATCTTCATGCAATTTTCACAAACTGTCCAGACATGAGCACACATTATGTGTGCCAAATCTGAAGTATGTAGCTACATATGAAGTCTAGTTATACGTTTTATTCGATTTGCGTGGGCGGAAGGGGGCGTGGCAAAATTCTAAGACAAACTTGATCTGCGTGCACACTATAGGAGTGTTGTTACCAAATTTGGTAGCTCTAGCTCTTATAGTCTCTGAGATCTAGGTGTTCATACGGACAGACAGACGAACAGACGGACAGACGGACATGGCTATATCGTCTCGGCTATTGATGCTGATCAAGAATATATATACTTTATAGGGTCGGAGATGCTTCCTTCTGCCTGTTACATACCTAGCACAAATACATAAGCCCCTGTACCCTTTGGGTACCGGGTCTAAAAATAAACAAATATAGTTATTTGGGGGGATCCGGATAACGATTTCACTGCTGTATACTTACAAATTTTCAGACAGATGGATATGGTAATAGGTGCCTTTGTTTAAGTTAGGGATTTTATTTGGCGAATTAGTTTTTTTTTGCAAATTGATGCCTGTACAATTTTTTTCTTTTAAGTGAAAGCTAAATGCTTGCCACGTTTCCGTCCATTGTTCAAGTTCGTGAAGGTATTCTTGATGGAGATTCGCAGTCGCCAATTGCAAGAACGGCAGTGAAGTCTGCATAAGTAGCAAATGTTATTTGAACTGGGTATATTTCAAAGTGGCATTTGGTAGGTGAGGAAAGGTTATGAGTGTATATATTGTAGAATTGGGGTGCAAGAACACTGCCTTGAGTAACTCCGGCCTGCAAGTTATTAGGAGGTGACAGGGCATCATCTATTAAAATGTGGAAAGATCTATTCATGAGGTAAGACTCCAGAGGAAGGTATGGGGGAGTAAGTTGCGAAGCTTGAAGATTAATCCTTCGAGATAAATTTTATCAAACGTCTGTTTAACATCTAGAAAGGTTGCGGCACAACATTTTTTTTTTTCAAGCGCTTTCCTGGAGTGTGCGTTCACCTTGTGGAGTTTCGTGAAATTACTTGAAACCGGGTTGGTAATTAGGAATCGCTTCTTCGAATGCTGGAATTTTTAAAAGTCTGCTTAAAAACAAATTCTTTCAAAGATTTTAGCCAAGGCTGGGATTAAGCTTATTGGCTGGTGTGAGTCAACACGATTTGTATCCTTAAGCGTCTTTAGGATCATAATCACTATAGCGCACTTCCATTTGGAAAGGAAATAGTTGTTGAAAAGAATTTTGGAGTAAGCAATAGCTAGCAATCTATGTGCCATTTCTGGTAGAGCTTTTATAGTGTAGTTATCAATGCCGTCTATTCCAGAAGCTTTTTTTTTATCTTAAGGTGTAATGGACTGGTAAAGGTTCGTCTGATGGGAGTGGAAAAATTGCGATTGGAAAGGAGAATGGTGTAGCTAGGGTTGGTGGGTTTGGTTGGAAAGTTCCTGACAGGTATTCTGCAAATACAAGCGCTTTTTCTCAGGTGACCTGCACCACGTCCCAAAAATTGTTCGTATAGGAGACTTTTTCTTTGGTTTTCTTTTTTATTTTTTTGGTAAAAGTGCATTCTCCACTTTTTCGAGACGGTGTTGAAGTTCTGCATCTCTTTGCGCGCGGAGGAAGGCCGATAATTCTAAAGTAGCTGCATTGACACTTGATTTGTCTTCTGGACTTCAACTTCTTATGTATATTCTTCTCACTCTGCGTTTGTGGGCAAGAAGTTAAATGTGGATTTGGCTAAGGTTTCATTGGGGTGGATGATGAAGGTCTTGGAGAGGAGAGGTTGATAGAGTAGCTGATTTTATTTGTGTTTCTTTGGTGGAAATTACGTCATCTATGTTTTGATTGCTTTGAATATAGATGTCCAGGCTAATCGCGTTGTTGAGAATATGTTGAGTGGCAGGAATGTTTGAGTTTCTATTTAGGAGTCCGCGTTTCTTATTTATAATGTTGATGTGGGTGGAAAGAGTGCATAATAGAATAATAGATCTAGGCATGTTTCTATTTGAAACGATTAAGAATCCTTTATATATTGCGAAATCGATTGCTGAGGATGTATAATTGGAGATGTAGGGGTAGTGAGTGGGCTCGTCAGTGGCCAAGATATCAAAGCTATTTGTTTGGCATCTGGTTAAAGCTGTTTCCCTTTTGAAGCTGATTTGAAACTACTCCACCACAATTGGAATTGCTCTGTTAATCGCAATGAATTCACCATGAGTGCTACGGACTCTTTGGTAAGTTGAGGTCAGGTGCCTCCAATGTTGGTTGGATTCGGGCAATTGAATTCGTATCCACGGAATTTTGGGGTGAAGTTGGTGTGCTTAAAACGGATTTCGCTAATGAGTAAAATATCGACAATGTGAAGAGAAAGGAATTGGGTAACTTCAGATAGTTTGTTTCCATTAGCGTTCCATATTACAATTTAGAGTGGAGATCCCAGTATTTAAGTTTCCCAACTAGCTTTTGTAACAGACTGTTGATTTGCTTGTGGGCTTTTATCTCTCCCTTGATGAGTTGGAGTTCATCGAATTTGCTAATGAGCAGGTACATTTTTTGGTTAATAGGTATAAATAAGCTTTATACAAAAAGTGTGCAATAGACAGAAGGAGGCTTGGCAAACCCTATAAAGTATATATCTTCTTGATCAGTATTAATAAAAATGATAATAAAAGAAATAAAATTAATTTTTGCATTGAATCGTTGCGTTTTGCGTCTAACATATGTATGCGAGCTAGACAGCGAATGACTGCAATACATGCATATCTAAGAGAAGTGACGCTACACTCAGCTTTCGATCGAGTATGTTTACATTTTGCATATGTTGCTGCTTTGAAAATGCAAAAAATGCATTTGCTATGTGAGTCTTTCAAAAGAGTAAAATACTTTAAACACCTGTACTTACTTCTATAAAAATAAAAATACTTAATTGAGGAAACATTACAGTACAGAGGAGTGAAAGTGATAGTTGCCTTTCCAAGGCAGACATCGGAAAAATAAATATTAAAGCGATTCTGAGGATTATCAGAAAGTGAGTGTTTAAAAAAAAGAGAGCACTTAGGAGCGACAATACCAAGTGCAGAAGAGAATATATATACCCAGTTAAACAGGAAACTGGGAAACTGTCCTAAAGGGAACTTATTGAGCAAAGGAATGCACTAAGCCTACAAGAGCCTGTGAGCAGTGTAGTCAACCGCGAGAGAACGACCCCTCACAACAGCTGAGCACACGGCTCGCGCGAAACCAGAACAAAAGGAAAAGGAACTACAAAAAAAAAAAAAAAAATAACGGGCAACTGAGAAGGATCGGTAACGCTACATAGAGTAACGAGCAGATACAGGCAAGAAGTTTAGCTCTAGTGCCAATTAACACAAAATATCCTCTTTTATACTAAGGTTCCTTTGCTCTTAATTATAAGCTTTTACTTAAAGCGGATGCGGGCAACCGCTGCTTGAAAAATAACAATTTTTGTTTAGCCTTTTACCAAAACCATCTGAATAATTACAGCTTAAGTAAGATTAAAAATTAAAATGTTATCAAAGGCAACAATTAAGTTATTGACGACTAAAGCATCATTAATAGAAAAGGTTATGGAAATTGAAGCTGGAATACTTTCAAGAGAGCCAATCTCCATGCCAGAGAATATAAAAAAAAAAAAACAATTTATTGCCAATAATATTTGTCTGTTAAAAATTGGAATAGTCAATCATGACTATTTCAATAAACACATTAGGTGTTATTCGAAAGTTGATTGAAAAAGTTTCATGTTCCAAGGAGATATTAGATCATGGAAGTGAAACGAAATCAAATGTTCAAATGCCTCTGTCCTCGCTTATATGTCGATATTGATGTCTGCCAAATGTGTGTCGTGGTGGCTTTGTTGATAGAGCGCATGCTTGACGTGCAGCTTTTTGGCTGTTCGACCCTCAGTCTTTACACAGTACTTATATTTCATTTTCTTTTTTACCCTTTGCAGGGATATATTAATATATATTAAAATTTAAATCCAAATTTTCCTTTGTATCGTTGAGCTTTGAGGACAGCACATGATGAGCACTCATCTTTTATTGGAGTATGTATACATGTGAAATGTTTGGTGTTATAAGCATGCAAAGATTTTATATGCTAAATGCGAGTTTTGTAAGGGTCTTCTTTAAACAAAAGATCAAGCACTGTTAGCTACAGCAGTGGTAAAGGTCAAATCAAAATGTGGGAATTTTGAAACACTAAGAGCATTGATTGATAGTGAATCACAATGCACAATTATTTCAAAAGAAGCAGCTCAGATTCTAAATTTAGATAGAATCAAAGCGTTTACTGAAATAAGCGGAGTTTCAGCACAAGAGACAAGTACATCAAAATACAAAGTTTAATTGTGTATAAAACCACTGAACAACGAAAAAGAGCCATTTAATACAGACGCAATTGTGTTTCCAAAACAAATGAGAGCTCTACCAGTCAAAGGCAATTCAAACTATTAAATCTTCGAAAATAGCCGTATCATCGTCTTTTTTGAGACATCTCATAATTACGGTCATTGTTGAATGAAATCGCTCTACTTGCCCATTGCTTGTGGAAGCGTAGGGGGTGTCGTATAGACCGTAACTTTCAGCTGATCGTTAAGCAAGAATTTGATCGTTGCTGAGTTCATTTCTTTTTCGTTGACTATGACAACTGATTGTGATTGTTCCGAAAGCTATCTTGATTTCTCTGCGAGGAACATTTAGGTCTTGTGATGCTTTTGACTTTACTATCTATATTTGCGCGTATTTTGAAAATTTGTCTATTGCAATAAGGACTATCCTTTTTTCGGTTGTGTACAAATCTATGTGTACGATACCCTGGGGTATGTGGGAATCGGAGTTTTTTGGATTTCGCCTTGTTGTGGGTGGCTATCGTATTTTGATAACTTACAAGTTTCGCACTGTTTAGCTATTGCAATAACCTTTTTATTTAAACCATTTTATTCCCCTTCTAACGGTATATCCGCTACTTTTTTCTGAGTATACCTTTGTAGTCATTAAAGTGAGTGGGGATATGTTTTGTATTTTTCCCATTATACTCTCGGAAGTGAGTAATCCGTTAATTAATTTTGGATCTAATCTTTCTTTAAGTATTTTTATTAAATAGGACTCTGCCTAGTACTTATTCTTAACGATATGTCTATGATATTGTGGGAAAGGTATTTCTAATTTATATGATTCTTCTTCGGATATTAATAGGAAAAGTTGGTTCTTGAAGACATTGATTGGAACTTCCATGGCCGGTATTAAGTTGTGCGATGAACTTTCGTCACTATGAATTGATGCAGTTGTGGTATTTATCTGCGTGTCTGTTAGGTTTTTTGAGAGAGCGTCGGCCACTACGTTTGATGTGACTGGTTTATAGTGGAGTTCATGATTGTGCTCTTTAAGGTAGCTTTTCCACCTTTTGAGTTTACTGTTGTGGTTTTTGTTGTTTAGAGCAAATGTCAATGGTTGATGGTCGGTATAGATGATCACTTTAGAGGTACCGTAAAGGTACATGCGTAGGGTATACAGTGCGCATACTATTGCCAACATTTATTTTTCATTAGTGGCATAGTTTTAATCGGTTCTTGTAAGCGTACGCGAAATGAATGTGATTAGTCTCCCGTACTATTCCAGAACTGCGCCAATAGCGTAATTCGAAGCGTTTGTGGTAAGGTAGAACTCTTTTTTAAAATTGGGATAAGCGAGTGTTACATCTGCTGAAGCTAATATGTTTTTATCTTTTGAAAGGCTTCTAAAGCACTTTGATCTAGGGAGATTTTTATTTTACTGGAAACGTTTCTCTTTTCCTTGAGTAGGTTAGAAAGTGGTTTCGCTATCTTAGCGTAATCGCAGATGAAACGTCTGTAATAACTACTAAGTCCCAAGAAAGCTCGCAAGTTTTTTAATGTTTTAGGCTCTGGGAATTGTTGTATTGCTTTTACATTTTCAATGTTAGTTTTAACACCATCAGCCGAAATTGTAAAACCTAAGAAATCGACTTCGGTTCAGAAGAACTCACATTTGTAGATTTGGATTTTCATATTGGCCTTGGAAAGGGTGGAGAATATCTTCTCAAAGTTTTCTGCGTGTTCTTTTTCTGTCATCTTTGTAGACGTAGCATCTTTTACCAACGTGGTCCCTTTGAATGTCGTCTAGGGCCCTTTGAAATATTGATGGGGAGTTTTTAAGACCAAAAGGTAGCCTTGTAAACTCGAATTTCCTGCCACTTACCGAAAAGGCGGTTTTCTCTATGTCTTTTTCTTAAAGTATAATCTGGTGAAACCCGCTTTTCAGGTCTAACACGGAAAAATATTTGTTATCACCCAGTTGTGCTATAATGTCCCCAATATCTGGTATTGGGTATCGATCTGATATAGTGATTTTATTTAATTTTCGGTAGTCTATTACTAACCCAAATTTTCTCTACCCTGAAGCGTCTTGTTTTCTTGATACCATCTACACGGGTGCGTTGTACGGTGACCTTGAAGGTCTTATTATGCCATCTCGTAACAACTGGTCTATTTGTTTCTCTACCTCTGACTTTAAAGAAGCGGGATACTGATAATATTTACTGTATATTGGTGTGTCTGAAGTGGTTCTTATTTCACATGTTACTGCTGTTGTGTAAGTTAACTTTTCGTCGGGTTCGGCGAATAGCTCCACATGCGTCTCGGTCATCCGATCCATGACTTCTTTCTGTTCTACCGACATGTAATCTGCCCTGACCTTAATATTGTTAACTGCTTGAGTAGCCAATTTGATGTTAATTCTGTAGTTCCCATCTTTTACCAGCTGTTTAAGGGTATCATTACCTAATATGCCATGAAACGTTTTTACAGTAGGGAGAAGAAAGAATTTGATAGGGACTTGGTCACGACCGAATAAGCTGAGATATGTATGATGAGTTATTTTTGTTTGTCCGCCGACAGAGTTTGCAAAAAATGGGTTTTCGTTAAGTTTAGGTTTGGGTACTAAATTGGTTTGAATATAATTTTGGTTTGATACTGTATCTATTAGAAATTTAAATATCTTTCCGTCCCTCGTATTGCAATCAAAATAAGGCAATGAGGAACTGTTTAATCTAAAAAATTAATGTTGGCATCGTCTACTAATTCTGTTGCGTACTCGTTTTCGTATAGCGAAGCTAGTGCTAAACACTTGTTCTAGATATTCCAGATAGGCATGTTCAGATTCTTCCACAAGTGCGTCATGTTTTTGTTCTTCTGTAACCGGTTCCAGTGCGCCTGTAGTTACATGAAACTGCCTCTGATATTTTTGGAGCGGTCCTGTGTGACCTTGAGGTGGAGGACGTTTTCCTGCTAAATCGTTATTTTGCATCCTGTTCATGTAATTGAGATTTCTTGATCGAATAGAATGATCTAATGAATGAGCGAATTGCGGATGCGTGGGTCGAGTAATCGGCTAGCCTTGAAATGGCCCTACCATGGGCACTTGATGTTGGTAATTAACAGGTCGTGGGGTATAGAAGAGTCTAGGTTCGAAATTTCTCCACTGGTTTGTACTCTGCAAGGGTCTTTGTGCCGGGAATCTCATCACCATTTGCCTAGGTGGTAAGAGTGGAGGTTGTTACGCTACTCTGGGCCCAAATGAATTTCGTTGTTCTTGATTTTCGACCAAACTACATAAATGAAGAGTATGGCTTATATTTCTTGGCTCTTTCATCGCCAGTAGTCGTGGCAGCTCCCTATTTAAACCTCGTACAAACGTATCTAGAGTTTTACCTCGATAGTTATCGGTTAAGGCCCTAATAGTCTCTGGAGATTCTTTTTGTGCACCTATTTGGTAAAGGATTAGCGATAACTGGTGGTAGACAGCTTGGTAGAATTCGCTTATTGTCATACGACCTTGTTTTAGAGAGAACGTTTGATATTCGAGAGTCTTTAAATCTCGTTTATCAGCGTAGTGTGCAGTCAGGCATTTGGAAATATCTTTCCAATTAATTTGTGTATTGTATGATTCTAAGACCGCATCAGCTTCACCAACCACTTTGTTACGTGCGGATAAAGTCATCAGATGGTATTTATAATAATGTTCCTGTCCTGAAGAGATACTCATAATACGTTCAACATTCTTATTCCAAGAATTGAATAAGAGAATTCCCCGATAGCCCTGCTATTTATGGTATTTTTCTTGATCTTCACCCGCTCTGAGTCCCACAAATGGAATGTCACGAAGATTCTCGTGTCCGAAGTTTGGGTGATTTACATTGTCTTGGAGATTTCCCTAATCATATTCATGATTATTATCCGTAGTGCGGGGCTTGTTACTGGGGTACTAGTACCTGGTTGCCCACTCATGGCTTGGTCTATGCCCCCATCTATGCCTAGGTTTGCCCATGGCATCTACTGTACCGTCTGGCATGTTGTAAACGAAACTACGGAATGAGATTATGGATTAAATTCAACGGACCACAATGATCTGGAAGGTCACACAACTAGTTTTGTGAGAATCTTTAACAACAATTATCAAAGTGCGGAAAAATGTAATTGATTTAATTTATTTTTTAGAGGTCACTTAACTATATTTTATTTTTGTTCGATTAGATGTGTGAGAATCTTTAACAACAGTTATCAAAGTGCAGAAAAATTTAATTGATTTCTTTTATGTTTTAGAGGTCACTTAACTATATTATATTTTTGTTCGATTTCTTTTTTTATCTTTCTATACGTTTAATACCAAATCACTTAAACACTAAGTTTACAGAATATAAGACATCCGGCGAATCTCCCGCGCTGGTTCTTTGGGTGACGAATATCCGAGTTCGGTCCCACGGTGGTGCCCGTTGTGTAACGCGCAGCTTGTTGTTTCCATGCAGGTGTATGCTTGAAACCGCTGAAGCAGCACACGTGGCGGATGTCTTCCACGCGCTGTTGTCGTGATAATGTTTTAGCAAAGTGCATTTTAGGTGCCCTTGTAAGCCTCTTATTGCCCTTTATTATAAGAACTGGTGTTAACTTATACACATATGCACATACATACATATATACACACATATATACATATATACACATACATACATATAAACACATACACAAGTGTTTGTATCGAAGGGAAGCGGACGCGTTTTTGATATCGCCCCGTTGTGTGGTGATTTTTGCACCGTCTCCCTACAATTTATTCAAGGAACGTTAGTGGACTTCTGTCTGCGTATATGAGTACTTACCTGGCAGAGTCGCCATAGGTTCTGTCCCGGATCGTGGAACCGTGGAATTCGCGTCTGTCGAGACAGCTGCGCATTGGGCTGGAGCGTGTGCCGAGGGAGGGGAGGAAACCGCCTTTTGAGTGTTTTGCTAACTCAGGTAGCTTAATAATTTCCCGTCGATTTTTGCGGCTCACAGTGACGTGCGACTTGGTGCAATCTATCAGCTGATTCTAGTGCTGCAAAGCGACTTGCCTGAGCAGAGTTGCGTGGAGTCTCAATCAGCTGATTGGCAGCTTACGAGTGGCAGCACGGCAAGCAATGCAAAAGCTTTGTTGCGCATTGCTGGCCTACAAGTGTCGTCACGGCAAGCAGTGAAAAAAGTTTGTTGTATATCTTCAGGTGCAACTGTGCTACTGGACCAAGGTCGACCTGATCACACCCTGGTCCGTAGTGTAGACAAAGAGATAAAGGTCACGGAACCGACCGCTTTCCAACCCCTTCCGCTGAGGCGGTGCTCATTCTAAGGGGCTCTGGAGACCGAGAAAGGGGCGGTATAACCCCCAACGGTCAAAAACCTAGGGAAACCTGTGGCCACCGTGGGACTGCACTACCGCTACCATCTTTGTGATGGAGCTAGCGAGGCTAATTGATGTCCAAACTACGCCATCACTAGAACAGCGGCATGGCATGAATGCGGAAAATTAAAATGAAATAAAAATATTGTGAAACGACTGAGGATCGAACCGCCAAAAAGCTGCACGTCAAGCATGCGCACTATCTGCAGAGCCATGGCGGCAAATGCTTAGCGGCCGTCAATATCGACATATATGCAAGGACAGAGGCATTTTAACATTTGATTTCGTCGATTGCTTGAAAGAATAAAATAAGCGCGCAAGCATTGGCATGGATGTTACCAAACTTCATACGGAGAACATGATTGTGTGTATCTGTTGAATATACCACAGAAACGAAACGAGAGCGCATGCGACATAGGCTATGCGTTCCGTTCTGCGGTCTATTCTCTGGGGTTCTATGCTGAGAGTGTGGGGTTCTATCGTCAAGCAAAATGTTGTTATCATTTTCTTGTACCAAATGAAACCTCTATGTATTGTGTGCTTAGTGATTGTATGCTTAGCGGTTGGTGCCTCAATTGCGGCAACAGTGGCCATAAGGCTCGCGAATGCATCAAATGCTAAATGCTTCCTTTGCACAGCAAATGGAATGTCGGCAAGCCACGTAGCCGGATGCCAGCCGGAGGAGCAGACCACAATACATATGATTAGTTTTCTGCAGCAAAATATAAATCATTGTGAGGCAGCCGATGACCTTCTCACGCATTCTGTGAAGGAACTGGGCGTAGACGTGGCCATAATAAGCGAGCCATACAGGCGCAAGTCCAGTTCAAGGTTGTGCTGGAGCATCTCCGGCAAGGCGGCGATGTGGAAGTGTGGGGCAAGCTCTTTGCAGCTCTCGTCACCTTCGAGTGGAACTCACCACGTACGAGCAAGACTGGAGGATTACTGGTTGTACAGCTGCTACCTCCCGCCGAGTCTGAGCTACGAAGAGACTTCAACGCATGGGCTCTGGAGTAGGGTAGCACGCTAACCAATGCTAGAGGCCGGTGTCTGCTGGAAGCTTTCGCGACTTTGGATTTAGCCCTTCTAAATCGAGGCTGCCGACATTCAGTCGTGGCGGAGTAGGGTCGGTCATTGATCTTACGTTCGTCAGCAGCTGCCTGTTTAATTCCGCAGAATGGCATATTGCAGATCATTACACTGGGAGTGACCACGAGCCCATCCTGTTCACTATTGGAGCACCAAGCAGACGAGCGCGAAACCATGAGACCAGCGGTTTGGTGTACAAAGAGAGTTCATTAAATACGCAAATATTTGCGAATTGCATGAGCGAGCTGGCGGTCTCAGGATCGGCAAGGAACAGGGCAGATCAATTGGCACTACAGCTTACACGGGCATGCGATGCTAGCATGGTGGCTAGTAAACGATACAGAAAACACCACAGCCCAACGTACTGGTGGAACGAGGAGATTGCCGAATGGCGTAGGAGATGCCTAGCTGCTAGACGGCAGTATCAACGCGCAAGGAGAAGGCACAGTGAAAACTTAGAAGTTCTGCATAACCAGGTCAGGGTAGCAAGGAGGGCTTTAAAAACCGCAATCCGCGCCAGTAAGCGTGAGTGTTTCCTTCAACTCTAAGACTCCGCTGAACATGACCCTTGGGGTAAGGCATACAATACGGTAGTCAAACGTATCTATGCAAACAGGCAAGATTCCCCAGATGACCCTCATCGAGAGTTCGGTCTTGAGACCTGAGAAGGTGTGCTGCGCGGTCAGGCGGTCACGGTGGGCGAAGTCATCTCGGTGGCCCAGAGAATGAAGCCTGTTAAAGCTCCTGGCCCGGATGCGATACCGAACAGCGCCGTCAAATTGACAATATCGCTGAGGCCAGAAATCTTTGCGGAAGCTTTCACGCAATCTCTCCGAGAAGGCTCCTTTCCGGATAGATGGAAGATCCAGAAGCTGGTTTTGATACCAAAGCCTGGCAAACCAGTTGACGATGCCTCAGCGTATCGACCGATCTGCCTGATCGACGCCTTGGGTAAGGTGCTTGAGCATCTCGTCTGCAATAGGCTGGATTTAGCGATCAGTAGCAACGGTGGACTCTCGTCTCACCAGTTTGGCTTCAGAAAGTCACTGTCCACCACTGACGCCATTCGAAAGGTTACGGAGATCGCCTCAAAGGCACAGGAAGGAGCTAGATGGAAGGGTGGCGCTAAGCAATACTGTCTCATCGCTACTCTCGACGTAAAGAATGCGTTTAACACGGCCGACTGGGTGAGCATCCTGGATGCGCTTCAAGCTTTTGGGATCCCGTCGTATCTCTACGCCCAGGTGAAGGATTACTTTGGCAGCTGGCAATTGCGTTATTACACTTCGGAGGGTACCGTGACGCACAACATCACGGCTGGTGTGCCCCAAGGTTCAGTATTGGGCCCCTCTTATGGAACGTGATGTACGACGGAATCCTACGGCTGGCGCTCCCTGAAAGGTGCCAAACCATAGGATACGCGGACGACGTGACACTTGTGGTTGTTGCCAAGCATCTCTGCGAGGCTGAACGCATCTGCAGCGCGGTGGCTACGATGGTGATGCAGTGGCTCCGCTCAGTTGGGCTCGAGTTGGCAATCCATAAAACGGATGCGGTGCTCGTTAGCAGCCGGAAGATGGTCGATACGGCGCGTATCAGGATCGGTGACAACGTTGTAACCTCCAGTCGGGCGATTCGGTACCTAGGTAAAGTTACCAATCGATACGGTAAAGGCGGCCCACTCGTGCCGCGCGCTAACCCGCATAATGCTGAACACGCGCGGACCCAAGCAGGAGAGAAGGATGCTGTTGATGAGCGTTGTAGGCTCAATCATGCTATATGCAGCGCCCATCTGGGCGGATGCTATGAAAGTGAGGAGCTACGCTAGACCGCTACAGACAACCTATCGCCTCTGTGCGCTACGAGTATGCAGTGCATTCCGAACGGTGTCCGATGAAGCCGCCCTGGTCATTGCGGGCATGATTCCGATCGACCTGAGAGCCGCTGAGGAAAAAGCCGTTGATGCAGCCACCAGATCCGGTCTACCAAGAAGGAGGGCGCGCCTTGAGGCCAGAGAGGCAAGCCTGGCAACCTGGCAAGCTCGTTGGGAGTCGCTACTAAGGGACGCTGGACCTACCGTCTTATACCAGACATAACACAGCTTCTGAGTGGGCACGGCTGCTTCAGGCAGTACCTCCACAGGTTCGGCCACAAACTGTCTCCCCTCTGCACCTGGTGTGGCGGCAGCACTGTCGAGGATGCTGAACACATTATTGTGCAATGTGGACGGTTTGCGGAACAGAGGCAAGGTCTTGGAAATGCGGCCGGGCAGGCTATTACGGCGCAGAACTTCGCATACCTGATGTGTACGTCAAAACGTGTTTGGGATGCAGCCTGTAGCTTCGCAGCTTATGTAATGCTTGAGCTGCGAAGAGTAGAAAGGACCCGGAGAAGTTTGGAGTAGGGTAGCAATGGTCCCTGCGATGCATTGATTAGCGTTAGTCCCGCAGAAGCTGGCTATTCTTTCTCCCCACCAAAGCACTACCACCTAAGTTATTTAAGTGCATGTTTATATATTATATACTATATTAATTTACTTAGTAGGTGTTTTGTTATGCTATTTGATAGGAAAAATGTTAATGGTTAAGGAAAATAATCTGAATTAAAAAAAAATAAAAAAAAAAAACACACATACACACATACGCATATACACACATACACAAATATAAGTTAAGAACCAAAACATCCAAAAAGTATTCAAACTGCAACTGCAATAACATCCGGTCATCAAGTGCAGTAACTCCAAGAATGCACAGCTCAGCGTCTGGACGACTTCCCACACGCGCACCCCAATTGCCGAAATTCTAGAAACATTTGGCAACAAGTCAGGTGCTCCAGAAATGTCGCAACGCCGACGCTGACACCGCAACTCTGCCAACGTCGCCGTCGATACACACAGCTCTCTTAGGGTTTTGATTAGCTTAGTTTAATTAGTATAAAATTTGTAACGATCATAACAAGTCCAATTGGGACTAATAAAGTTAAATTTTTTTATAAACCAAACCTATAATGAAATTAACTTATATGTACTTACACCCATATACACATACACACATTCACACATACACATATACACACATACACAACAACATATAACATATGCACAGAGTGTTTTGTATCGAAGGGAAGCGGACGCGTTTTTGATATCGTTCCGTTGTGTGGTGATTTTTGCACCGTCTCCCTACAATTTATTCAAGGAACGTTAGTGGACTTCTGTCTGCGTATATGAGTACTTACCTGGCAGAGCCGCCATAGGTTCTGTCCCGGATCGTGGAACCGTGCAATTCGCGTCTGTCGAGACAGCTGCGCCTTGGGCTGGAGCGTGTGCCGAGGGAGGGGAGGAAACCGCCTTTTGAGTGTTTTGCTCACTCAGGTAGCTTAATAATTTCCCGTCGATTTTTGCGGCTCACAGTGACTTGCGACTTGGTGCAATCTATCAGCTGATTCTAGTGCTGCAAAGCGACTTGCCTGAGCAGAGTTGCGTGGAGGCTCAATCAGCTGATTGGCAGCTTACGAGTGGCAGCACGGCAAGCAATGCAAAAGCTTTGTTGCGCATTGCTGGCCTACAAGTGTCGTCACGGCAAGCAGTGCAAAATTTTGTTGCATATCTTCAGGTGCTACTGTGCTACTGGACCAAGGTCGACCTGATCACACCCTGGTCCGTAGTGTAGACAAAGAGATAAAGGTCACGGAACCGACCGCTTTCCAACCCCTTCCGCTGAGGCGGTGCTCATTCTAAGGGGCTCTGGAGACCGAGAAAGGGGCGGTATAACCCCCAACGGTCAAAAGCCTAGGGAAACTTGTGGCCACCGTGGGACTGCACTACCGTTACCAGCTTTGTGATGGATGATTCGTCGCAACCTTTTCGAAGACGCCCTTTGGTGCAGCGTACGCCACCTTCACCAGGGTCGGAGCCGAAGCAGCCAAGCCTGGTCAGGCCTGATGATTCCCGTGGGAAGCAAAAAAATGCGAACTTTAAGGGGACACTTGAGACTATGGGACTTACTGTGGAGAGTCCGTCGACACTCTTTGGCAGTCAACGCCATATAAACACGCTCATGAGAGACGAGCTATTGAGGCTAATTGATCTCCAGAAGCTTTTATGCTGCCTGTGCACGCCAGCCGTTGTGTCAACCGATGTCCAAACTACGCCATCACTAGAGCAACGGCACGGCATGAATGCGGGAAACGCACATGGAGCCATAAACACGCCGAAAAGGCACAGAGAGTCACTGCCGGAGCCACGCAAAACTCCATCGAAGAGACCCAGATACCAGGTACCACCTCCAAAGGAAGTAAGCAATGCAGTAACCCAGAATGAAGCCCCTCAAAAGTCTGAGAACTGGACAGTTGTGAAGCACACTAGAAGGAGCGCTAAAACGGTAGACAAGCCGGTCAGTATGCGAAAGGCGAAACCTCGCCTAGACGCTATACTGATAGCGAGGATGGTTACACGCAGTCAAGATGAAAAATTGCAGTCCGTTGGAGAGAAGGTCCACAAAGTGAGACGAACGGCAAAAGGAGATTTGCTCCTGGAGCTAAAAATGCGAATGGCTGAAAACTTGGGCCAGCTGAGAGAGGACATTGGCCAAGCTCTTCGTGGCAGCCTGGAAACGCGCGCTTTGATTCAAGATGTGTCAATTGAAGTGAGAGACTTGGATGAGATGACCACATCAGAGGACCTCACGTTGGCGTTCAAGTCACAACTTGACGTGGAACTGGGAGCGAAGTCAATAAAAAGACTACGCCCGGCTTTCGGCGGAACACAGATTGCGATAATTAGCTTGCCACTAGCCACGGCAAACAAAGTTCTTCAAGAACGTAAACTGAAGTTTGCGTGATCGGTGTGTAGGATTGTGCCAAGGAATGTGCCAAGGAATGTGCCAAGGAATGTGCCAACTAGGTGCTTCAAGTGTCTCGAGATGGGCCACATTGCTGCTTGGTGCAAGTCTCCAATAGACAGGAGCTGCTGGTGCCTCAAGTGCGGCGATAGTGGCCATAAGGCTCGCGAATGCATCAACGTGGCTAAATGCTTCCTTTACACAGCAAATGGAATGTCGGCAAGCCACGTAGCCGGATGCCAGCGCTGCCCTGCCGAAGCAAAGAAAGGAGGAGCAGACCACAATACACATGATTAGTTTTCTGCAGCAAAATATAAATCATTGTCAGGCGGCCGATGACCTTCTCACGCATTCTGTGAAGGAACTGGGCGTAGACGTGGCCATAATAAGCGAGCCATACAGGCGCAAGTCCAGTTCAAGGTTGTGCTGGAGCATCTCCGGCAAGGCGGCGATCTGGAAGTGTGGGGCAAACTCTTTTGCAGCTCACCGAGTGGAACTCACCACGTACGAGCAAGACTGGAGGATTACTGGTTGTACAGATGCTACCTCCCGCCGAGTCTGAGCTACGAAGACTTCAGCAGTGCACTGGACGAGATTGCGATCGACGCCCGCGGCCATAGTCCGGCCATCATAGCTGGAGACTTCAATGCATGGGCTCTGGAGTGGGGTAGCACGCTAACCAATGCTAGAGGCCGGTGTCTGCTGGAAGCTTTCGCGACTTTGGATTTAGCCCTTCTAAACCAAGGCTGCCGTCATACATTCAGTCGCGGCGGAGTAGGGTCGGTCATTGACCTTACGTTCGTCAGCAGTTGCCTGTTTAATTCCGCAGAATGGCATATTGGAGACCATTACACTGGGAGTGACCACGAGCTGGCGGTCTCAGGATCGGCAAGGAACAGGGCAGATCAATTGGCACTACAGCTTAAACGGGCATGCGATGCTAGTACGGTGGCAAGTAAGCGATACAGAAAACACCACAGCCCAACGTACTGGTGGAACGAGGAGATTGCCGAATGGCGTAGGAGATGCCTAGCTGCTAGACGGCAGTATCAACGCGCAAGGAGAAGGCACAATGAAAACTTGGAGGTTCTGCATAACCAGCTCAGGGAAGCAAGGAGGGCTTTAAAAAGCGCAATCCGCGCCAGTAAGCGTGAGTGTTTCCTTCAACTCTGCGACTCCGCTGAACATGACCCTTGGGGTAAGGCATACAAGACGGTAGTCAAACGTATCTATGCAAACAGGCAAGATACCCAGACGACCCCTCGCGCCTTAAGGAGATTGTGGAAAAACTCTTTCCTCATCGAGAGTTCGGTCTTGAGACCTGAGAAGGTGTGCTGCGCGACCGCTACCCAATTGCGCCGTTTGAAGTTCAGGCGGTCACGGTGGGCGAAGTCATCTCGGTGGCCCAGAGAATGAAGCCTGTTAAAGCTCCTGGCCCGGATGCGATACCGAACAGCGCCGTCAAATTGGCAATATCGCTGAGGCCAGAATTCTTTGCGGAAGCATTCACGCAATGTCTCCGAGAAGGCTCCTTTCCGGATAGATGGAAGATCCAGAAGCTGGTTTTGATACCAAAGCCTGGCAAACCAGTTGACGATGCCTCAGCGTATCGACCGATCTGCCGGATCGACGCCTTGGGTAAGGTGCTTGAGCATCTCGTCTGCGGTGACGGAGATCGCCTCAAAGGCACAGGAAGGAGCTAGATGGAAAGGTGGCGCTAAGCAATACTACCTCAACGCTAATCTCGACGTAAAGAATGCGTTTAACACGGCCGACTGGGTGAAAATCCTTGATGCGCCTCAAGCTTTTGGGATCCCGTCGTATCTCTACGCCCAGGTGAAGGATTACTTTGGCAGCTGGCAATTGCGTTATTACACTTCGGAGGGTACCGTGACGCACAACATCACGGCTGGTGTGCCCCAAGGTTCAGTATTGGGCCCCTCTTATGGAACGTGATGTACGACGGAATCCTACGGCTGGCGCTCCCTGAAAGGTGCCAAACCATAGGATACGCGGACGACGTGACACTTGTGGTTGTTGCCAAGCATCTCTGCGAGGCTGAACGCATCTGCAGCGCGGTGGCTACGATGGTGATGCAGTGGCTCCGCTCAGTTGGGCTCGAGTTGGCAACCCATAAAACGGATGCGGTGCTCGTTAGCAGCCGGAAGACGGTCGAGACGGCGCGTATCAGGGTCGGTGACAACGTTGTAACCTCCAGTCGGGCGATTCGGTACCAAGGTGTTACCATCGATACACGGCTAAGTTACCGAGAGCACCTGGCAGCGCTAACCCGCATAATGCTGAACACGCGCGGACCCAAGCAGGAGAGAAGGATGCTGTTGATGAGCGTTGTAGGCTCAATCATGCTATATGCAGCGCCCATCTGGGCGGATGCTATGAAAGTGAGGAGCTACGCTAGACCGCTACAGACAACCTATCGCCTCTGTGCGCTACGAGTATGCAGTGCATTCCGAACGGTGTCCGATGAAGCCGCCCTGGTCATTGCGGGCATGATTCCGATCGACCTAAGAGCCGCTAAGGAAAAAGCCGTTGATGCAGCCACCAGATCCGGTCTACCAAGAAGGAGGGCGCGCCTTGAGGCCAGAATGGCGAGCCTAGCAACCTGGCATGCTCGTTGGGAGTCAGCTACTAAGTGACGCTGGACCTACCGTCTTATACCAGACATAAGACGCTGGGTTGGAAGGAGCCACGGATGTGGCTCCACATAACACAGCTTCTGAGCGGGCACGGCTGCTTCAGGCAGTACCTCAACAGGTTCGGCCACGAACCGACTCCCTTCTGCACCTGATGTGGCGGCAGCACTGTCGAGGATGCTGAACACATTATTGTGCAATGTGGACGGTTTGCGGAACAGAGGCAAGGTCTTGGAAATGCGGCCGGGCAAGCTATTACGGCGCAGAACTTCGCATACCTGATGTGTACGTCAAAACGTGTTTGGGATGCAGCCTGTAGCTTCGCAGCTTATGTAATGCTTGAGCTGCGAAGAGTAGAAAGGACCCGGAGAAGTTTGGAGTAGGAGTAGCAATGGTCCCTGCGATGCATTGATTAGCGTTAGTCCCGCAGGAGCTGGCTATTCTTTCTCCCCACCAAAGCACTACCACCTAAGTTTGTTAAGTGTATCTTTATATATATATATATATATATATATATATATATTAATTTACTTAGTAGGTGTTTTGTTATGCTATTTGATAGGTAAAATGTTAATGGTTAAGGAAAATAAACAGAATTAAAAAAAAAAAAAAAAAAAAAACATACACATATACATATATATATATATATACTGTTGCCGCACTTCGTCGTGTTTTTTATTTTTAATTGTTAGCATTATTTTCCAAGTTTAGTTAAGAGTTGCATTACATGGATTCTAGTGGTAGTTAGGTTTAGGGGGAAGATAGAGCGCAATAAAGTTTTCGTCATTCGCTCTGAGAGCGAATTCGCCTCGCTTCGCCACCACAGGTTAAGCTAGGCTAAAGAAGAAATTTGTTGAAATTGTCGAAATTGAAAAGGTTTGTCAAAAAAATGGCAAAAATAACGTAAAATTCAGAATTGTCAAAAAATGGCAAAATGGCAAACGGTTTTTTCGTAAAAATTCTGAGTTTGCCAAAAAATGTCAAAATAACGTTTTTTTTCAACAAAAATCAGATTTGTCAAAAAAATGGCAAAAAAAAAAAAACTTAAAAATTCAGGTTTGTCCAAAAATGGCAAAAAACGGTTTTTTCGTAAAAAATTCAGATTTGCCAAAAAATGTCAAAATATCGTTTTTTTTTCAACAAAAATCAGATTTGTCAAAAAATGAAAAAAAGCGTATAAATTGAGATTTGTCGAAAAAATGGCAAAATAACGGTTTTTTCGACAAAAGTAAGATTTTTCAAAAAAATGGCAAAATACAGATTTTTTTCGACAAAAATCAGATTTGTCCAAAAATTGCAAACGGTTATTTCGTAAAAATTCAGATTTGCCAAAAAATGTCAAAATACCGTTTTTTTTTCGACAAAAATAGGATTTGTCAAAAAATGGCAAACGGTTTTTCGTAAAAATTCAGATTTGTCAACAAATGGCAAAATAACGGATTTTTTTCGACAAAAATCAGATTTGTCAAAAAATGGCTAAAATAACGGTTTTTTTTCGACAAAAATCAGATTTGTCCAAAAATGGCAAACGGTTTTTTTCGTAAAAATTCAGATTTGCCAAAAAATGTCAAAATAACGTTTTTTTTCAACAAAAATCAGATTTGTCAAAATATGGCAAACGGTTTTTTCGTAAAAATTCAGATTTGCCAAAAATGTCAAAATAACGTTTTTTTCAACAAAAATCAGATTTGTCAAAAAATGCCAAAAGAAAAAACGTAAAAATTCAGGTTTGTCAGAAATTGGCAAAATAACGGTTTTTTTCGACAAAAATCAGATATGTCAAAAAATGGCAAAAATAACGGTTTTTCGTCAAAATTCAGATTTGTCATAAAATGGCAAAATACCGTTTTTTATTTCGACAAAAATCAGATTTGTCCAAAAATGACAAAAAAAAAAACTTAAAATTCGGATTTGTCAAAAAATGGCAAAATAACTCGGTTTTTTCGACGAAAATCAGATTTGTCTAAAAATGGCAAACGGTTTTTTCGAAAATATGCAGATTTGCCAAAAAATGTCAAAATAACGTTTTTTTACATCAAAAATCAGATTTGTCCAAAAATGGCAAAAATAACGGTTTTTCGTCAAAATTCAGATTTGTTATAAAATGGAAAAATACCGGTTTTTTCGACAAAAATCAAATTTGTCCAAAAATAGCAATCGGTTTTTTCGTAAAAATTCAGATTTGCCAAAAAATGTCAAAATAACGTTTTTATCAACAAAAATCAGATTTGTCATAAAATGGCAAAATATCGTTTTTTTTTCAACAAAAAATCAGATTTGTCAAAAAATGAAAAAAAACGTATAAATTGAGATTTGTCAAAAAATGGCAAAATAACGGTTTTTTCGACAAAAATCAGATTTTAAAAAAAAAAAAATGGCAAAATACAGATTTTTTTCGACAAAAATCAGATTTGTCCAAAAATTGCAAACGGTTATTTCGTAAAAATTCAGATTTGCCAAAAAATGTCAAAATACCGTTTTTTTCGACAAAAATCAGATTTGTCCAAAAATGGCAAACGGGTTTTTCGTAAAAATTCAGATTAGTCAACAAATGGCAAAATAACGGATTTTTTTCGACAAAAATCAGATTTGTCAAAAAATGGCTAAAATAACGGTTTTTCGACAAAAATCAGATTTGTCCAAAAATGGCAACGGTTTTTTCGTAAAAATTCAGATTTGCCAAAAAATTCCAAAATAACGTTTTTTTTTCAACAAAAATCAGATATGTCAAAAAATGGAAAAAAACGTAAAAATTCAGATTTGTCAAAAAATGGCAAAATAACGGTTTTTTTTCGACAAAAGTCAGATTTTTCAAAAAAATGGCAAAATACAGTTTTTTTCGACAAAAATCAGATTTGTCCAAAAATGGCAACGGTTTTTTCGTAAAAATTCAGATTTGCCAAAAGATGTCAAAATAACGTTTCTTTCAACAAAAATCAGATTTGTCAAAAAATGGCAAAAAAAAAACAAAAATTCACAATTGTCAAAAAATGGCAAAATAACGGTTTTTTTTCGACAAAAGTCAGATTTTTCAAAAAAATGGCAAAATACAGTTATTTCGACAAAAATCAGATTTGTCCAAAAATGGCAACGGTTTTTTCGTAAAAATTCAGATTTGACAAAAAATGTCAAAATAACGTTTTTTTTCAACAAAAATCAGATTTGTCAAAAAATGGCAAAAAAAAACGTAAAAATTCAGATTTGTCAAAAAAATGGGTAAATAACGGATTTTTCGACAAAAGTCAGATTTGTCAAAACAATGGCAAAATACCGACATTATCGACAAAAATCAGATTTGTCCAAAAATGGCAAAGGGTTTTTCGTAAAAATTCAGATTTGTCAAAAAATGTCAAAATAACGTTTCTTTTCAACAAAAATCAGATTTGTCAAAAAATGGCAAAAAAAAAATAAAAATTCAGATTTGTCAAAAAATGGGTAAATAACGGTTTTTTCGACAAAAGTCAGATTTGTCAAAACAATGGCAAAATACCGACAATATCGACAAAAATCAGATTTGTCCAAAAATGGCAAAGGGTTTTTCGTAAAAATTCAGATTTGTCAAAAAATGTCAAAATAACGTTTCTTTTTCAACAAAAATCAGATTTGTCAAAAAATGGCAAAAAAAAAAAAGGTAAAAATTCAGATTTGTCAAAAAATGGCAAAATAACGGTTTTTTTCGACAAAAGTCAGATATGTCAAAAAATGGCAAAAAAAACTTAAAATTCAGATTTGTTAAAAAATGGCAAAATAACTCGGTTTTTTCGACAAAAATCAGATTTGTTACAAAATGGCAAAATATCTAATTTTTTCGACAAAAGTCAGATTTGTCATAAAATGTCAAAATACCGTTTTTCTTTCGACAAAAATCAGATTTGTCCAAAAATGGCAACGGTTTTTTCGTAAAAATTCAGATTTGCCAAAAAATGTCAAAATAACGTTTTTTTCAACAAAAATCAGATTTGTCAAAAAATGGCAAAAAAAACGTAAAAATTCAGGTTTGTCTAAAAAATGGCAAAAAACGGTTTATTCGAAAAAATGCAGATTTGCCAAAAAATGTCAAAATAACGGTTTTTTCGTAAAAATTCAGATTTTCCAAAAAATGTCAAAATAACGTTTTTTTTTCAACAAAAATCAGATTTGTCAAAAAATGGCAATAAAAAAAAAACATAAAAATTCAGATTTGTCAAAAAATGGCAAAATAACGGTTTTTTCGACAAAAGTCAGATTTCTCAAAAAATGACATAAATAACGGTTTTTTCGTCAAAATTCAGATTTGTCATAAAATGGCAAAATACCGTTTTTTTTCAACAAAAATCAGATTTGTCAAAAAATGGCAAAAAAAAACCTAAAAATTCAGATTTGTCAAAAAGTGGCAAAATAACGGTTTTTTCGACAAAAAGTCAGATTTCTCAAAAAATGGCAAAACAACGGTTTTTTTTTCGAAAAAAATCATGATTTGTCATAAAATGGCAAAATACCGGTTTTTTCGACAAAAATCAGATTTGTCCAAAAATGGCAAACGGTTTTTTCGTAAAAATTCAGATTTGCCAAAAAATGTCAAAATAACGTTTTTTTTCAACAAAAATCAGATTTGTCAAAAAATTGCGCAAAAAAAAGGAAAAATTCAGAATTGTCAAAAAATGGCAAAATAACGGTTTTTTCGACAAAAAGTCAGATACCGGTTTTTTTTTTTTTCGACAAAAATCAGATTTGTCCAAAAATGGCAATCGGTTTTTTTCGTAAAAATTCAGATTTGCCAAAAAATGTCAAAATAACGTTTTTTTTCAAAAACAAAAATCAGATTTGTCAAAAAATGCCAAAAAAAAAAAAAGGTTTTTCCAGAAAAATTCAGATTTGTCAGAAATTGGCAAAATAACGGTTTTTTCGACAAAAAGTCAGATATGTCAAAAAATGGCAAAAAAACTTAAAATTCAGATTTGTTAAAAAATGGCAAAATAACTCGGTTTTTTCGACAAAAAATCAGATTTGTTACAAAAATGGCAAAATATCTAATTTTTTCGACAAAAGTCAGATTTGTCATAAAATGTCAAAATACCGTTTTTTCTTTCGACAAAAATCAGATTTGTCCAAAAATGGCAAACGGTTTTTTCGTAAAAATTCAGATTTGCCAAAAAATGTCAAAATAACGTTTTTTTTCAACAAAAATCAGATTTGTCAAAAAATGGCAAAAAAAACGGTCGTAAAAATTCAGGTTTGTCTAAAAATGGCAAAATCGGTTTTTTCCGAAAAAATGCAGATTTGCCAAAAAATGTCAAAATAACGGTTTTTTCGTAAAAATTCAGATTTTCCAAAAAATGTCAAAATAACGTTTTTTTTTCAACAAAAATCAGATTTGTCAAAAAATGGCAAAAAAAAAACCTAAAAATTCAGATTTGTCAAAAAATGGCAAAATAACGGTTTTTTCGACAAAAATCAGATTTCTCAAAAAATGACATCAATAACGGTTTTTCGTCAAAATTCAGATTTGTCATAAAAAAGGCAAAATACCGTTTTTTTTCAACAAAAATCAGATTTGTTAAAAAATGGCAAAAAAAAAACCTAAAAATTCAGATTTGTCAAAAAGTGGCAAAATAACGGTTTTTTCGACAAAAGTCAGATTTCTCAAAAATGACATAAATAACGGTTTTTCGTCAAAATTCAGATTTGTCATAAAAAGGCAAAATACCGTTTTTTTTCAACAAAAATCAGATTTGTCAAAAAATGGCAAAAAAAAAAATCCTTAAAAATTCAGATTTGTCAAAAAAGTGGCAAAATAACGGTTTTTTCGACAAAAATCAGATTTCTCAAAAAATGGCAAAATAACGGTTTTTTTTCGAAAAAATATGATTTGTCATAAAAATGGCAAAATACCGTTTTTTTCGACAAAAATCAGATTTGTCCAAAAATGGCAAACGGGTTTTTCGTAAAAATTCAGATTTGTCAACAAATGGCAAAATAACGGATTTTTTTCGACAAAAATCAGATTTGTCAAAAAATGGCAAAAAAAGTAAAAAATTCAGATTTGTCAAAAAATGGCAAAATAACGGTTTTTTCGACAAAAATCAGATACCGATTTTTTTTTCGACAAAAATCAGATTTGTCCAAAAATGGCAAACGGTTTTTTCGTAAAAATTCAGATTTGCCAAAAAATGTCAAAATAACGTTTTTTTTTAACAAAAATCAGATTTGTCAAAAAATCAAAAATAAACAGATTTGTCAAAAAATGCCAAAAAAAGTAAAAAATTCAGATTTGTCAAAAAATGGCAAAATAACGGTTTTTTTCGACAAAAGTCAGATATGTCAAAAAATGGCAAAAAAAAAAATTAAAATTCGGATTTGTTAAAAAATGGCAAAATAACTCGGTTTTTTTCGACAAAAATCAGATTTGTTACAAAATGGCAAAATATCTAATTTTTCGACAAAAGTCAGATTTGTCAAAAAATGTCAAAATACCGTTTTTTTTCGACAAAAATCAGATTTGTCCAAAAATGGCAAACGGTTTTTTCGTAAAAATTCAGATTTGCCAAAAAATGTCAAAATAACGTTTTTTTTCAACAAAAATCAGATTTGTCAAAAAAATGGCAAAAAAAAACGTAAAAATTCAGGTTTGTCAAAAAATGGCAAAATAACGGTTTTTTCGAAAAAAATGCAGATTTGTCCAAAAAATGGCAAAATAACGGTTTTTTCGTAAAAATTCAGATTTGTCCAAAAAATGTCAAAATAACGTTTTTTTTTCAACAAAAATCAGATTTGTCAAAAAATGGCAAAAAAAAAAAAACCTAAAAATTCAGATTTGTCAAAAAGTGGCAAAAATAACGGTTTTTTCGACAAAAGTCAGATTTGTCAAAAAATGGCATAAATAACGGTTTTTCGTCAAAATTCAGATTTGTCATAAAATGTCAAAATAACCTTTTTTTTCAACAAAAATCAGATTTGTCCAAAAAAAGGCAAAAATAACGGTTTTTCGCAAAAATTCAGATGTGTCAAAAAAATGGCAAAATACCGTTTTTTTTCAAAAAAAATCAAATTTGTCCAAAAATGGCAAAAAAAAATTCAGATTTGTCAAAAAATGGGTAAATAACGGATTTTTCGACAAAAGTCAGATTGGTCAAAACAATGGCAAAATACCGACAATATCGACAAAAGTCAGATTTCTCAAAAAATGACAAAAATAACGGTATTTCGTCAAAATTCAGATTTGTCATAAAATGGCAAAATACCGTTTTTTTTTCGACAAAAACCAGATTTGTCCAAAAATGGCAAAAAAAAAACTTAAAATTCGGATTTGTCAAAAAATGGCAAAATAACTCGGTTTTTTCGACAAAAATCAGATTTGTCCAAAAAATGGCAAACGGGTTTTTCGTAATAATTCAGATTTGTCAACAAATGGAAATAACGTTTTTTTTCAACAAAAATCAGATTTGTCAAAAAATGGCAAAAAAAATTCAGATTTGTCAAAAAATGGCAAAATAACGTTTTTTTTTCGACAAAAATCAGATGTGTCTAAAAATGGCAAACGGTTTTTCCGTAAAAATTCAGATTTGCCAAAAAATGTCATAATAACGTTTTTTTTCATCAAAAATCAGATTTGTTAAAAAAATGACAAAATAAGTGGTTTTCTCGACAAAAATCAGATTTGTCTAAAAACATCAAACGGTTTTTTCGTAAAAATTCAGATTTGCCAAAAAAACTTCAAAATAACGTGTTTTTCAACAAAAATCAGATTTGTCAAGAAATGGAAAAAAAAACCTATAAATTCAGATTTGTCAAAAAATGGCAAAAAAACGTAAAAATTCAGAATTGTCAAAAAATGGCAAAATAACGTTTTTTTCGACAAAAGTCAAATTTTTCCAAAAATGGCAAAACAACGGTTTTTTTTTCGAAAAAATATGATTTGTCATAAAATGGCAAAATACCGGTTTTTTTCGACAAAAATCAGATTTGTCCAAAAATGGCAAACGTTTTTTTCGTAAAAATTCAGATTTGCCAAAAAATGTCAAAATAACGTTTTTTTTTCAACAAAAATCAGATTTGTCAAAAAAAATGGCAAAAGAAAACGTAGAAATTCAGATTTGTCAAAAAATGGGTAAATAACGGATTTTTTCGACAAAAGTCAGATTGGTCAAAACAATGGCAAAATACCGTTTTTTTTCGACAAAAATCAGATTTGTCCAAAAATGGCAATCGGTTTTTTCGTAAAAATTCAGATTTGCCAAAAAATGTCAAAATAACGTTTTTTTTTTCAAAAAAAATCAGATTTGTCAAAAAATGCCAAAAAAAAAAAAAAGGTAAAAATTCAGATTTGTCAGAAATTGGCAAAATAACGGTTTTTTTCGACAAAAGTCAGATATGTCAAAAAATGGCAAAAAAAACTTAAAATTCGGATTTGTTAAAAAATGGCAAAATAACTCGGTTTTTTCGACAAAAATCAGATTTGTTACAAAATGGCAAAATATCTAATTTTTTCGACAAAAGTCAGATTTGTCATAAAATGTCAAAATACCGTTTTTTTTCGACAAAAATCAGATTTGTCCAAAAATGGCAACGGTTTTTTCGTAAAAATTCAGATTTGCCAAAAAATGTCAATATAACGTTTTTTTCAACAAAAATCAGATTTGTCAAAAAATGGCAAAAAAAAAACGTAAAAATTCAGGTTTGTCTAAAAATGGCAAACGGTTTTTTCGAAAAAAATGCAGATTTGCCAAAAAATGTCAAAATAACGGTTTTTTCGTAAAAATTCAGATTTTCAAAAAATGTCAAAATAACGTTTTTCTTTCAACAAAAATCAGATTTGTCAAAAAATGGTAAAAAAAAAACTAAAAATTCAGATTTGTCAAAAAGTGGCAAAATAACGGTTTTTTCGACAAAAGTCAGATTTCTCAAAAAATGACATCAATAACGGTTTTTCGTCAAAATTCAGATTTGTCATAAAAAGGCAAAATACCGTTTTTTTTCAACAAAAATCAGATTTGTTAAAAAATGACAAAAAAAAAAAATAAAAAATTCAGATTTGTCAAAAAGTGGCAAAATAACGGTTTTCTCGACAAAAAGTCAGATTTCTCAAAAAATGACAAAAATAACGGTTTTTCGTCAAAATTCATATTTGTCATAAAAAAGGCAAAAGAACGTTTTTTTTCGACAGAAATCAGATTTGTCAAAAAATGCCAAACATGTTTTTCGTAAAAATTCAGTTTTTCCAAAAAATGTCAATATAACGTTTTTTTTAGAAAAATCAGATTTGTCATAAAATGGCAAAAAAAACTCAAAATTCAAGTTTGTCAAAAAATGGCAATATAACGGTTTTTTTCGAAAAAATCAGATTTGTTAAAAAATGGCAAAATAAGTGTTTTTTTTCGACAAAAATCAGATTTGTCCAAAAATAACAACCGGTTTTTTCGTAAAAATTCAGATTTGCCCAAAAATTTCAAAATATTGTTTTTTTTTTTCAACAAAAATCAGATATGTCAAAAAATGGAAAAAAAACGTATAAATTGAGATTTGTCGAAAAATGGCAAAATAACGGTTTTTTTTCGAACAAAAGTCAGATTTTTCAAAAAAATGGCAAAATACCGTTTTTTTTCGACAAAATCAGATTTGTCCAAAAATGGCAAACGGGTTTTTCGTAAAAATTCAGATTAGTCAACAAATGGCAAAATAACGGATTTTTTTCGACAAAACACAGATTTGTCAAAAAATGGCTAAAATAACGGTTTTTCGTCATAATTCAGATTTGTCATAAAATGGCAATATTCCGGTTTTTTTCGACAAAAATCAGATTTTTCCCAAAAGGGCAACGGGTTTTTCGTAAAAATTCAGATTTGCCAAAAAATGTCAAAATAACGTTTTTTTTCATCAAAAATCAGATTTGTCAAAAAATGGCAAAAAAAACGTAAAAATTCAGATTTGTCAAAAAATGGCAAAATATCTAATTTTTTCGACAAAAGTCAGATTTGGCATAAAATGGCAAAATAGCGTTTTTTTTTTCGACAAAAATCAGATTAGTCAAAAAATGGCAAAAAAAACGTATAAATTCAGATTTGTCAACAAATGGCAAAATACAGTTTTTTCGACAAAAAATCAGATTTGTGCAAAAATGGCAACGGTTTTTTCGTTAAAATTCAGATTTGCCAAAAAATGTCAATATAACGTTTTTTTCAACAAAAATCAGGTGTGTCTAAAAATGGCAAACGGGTTTTTCGTAAAAATTCAGATTTTCAAAAAATGTCAAAAAAAACCTTTTTTTTTCAACAAAAATCAGATTTTTCAAAAAATGGCAAAAAAAACCTAAAAATTCAGATTTGTCAAAAAGTGGCAAAATAACGGTTTTTCTCGACAAAAGTCAGATTTCTCAAAAAATGACATAAATAACGGTTTTTCGTCAAAATTCAGATTTGTCAAAAAGAAAATACCGTTTTTTTCGAAAAAAAAATCAAATTTGTCAAAAAATGGCAAAAAAAAGTTCAGATTTGCCAAAAAATGGGTCAAATAACGGTTTTTTTCGACAAAAATCAGATTTGTCAAAAAAATGGCAAAATAACGACAATATCGACAAAAGTCAGATTTGTCAAAAAATGGCAAAAATAACGGTTTTTCGACAAAAATTCAGATTTGTCAAAAAATGGCAAAAAAAACAGATTTTCAAAAAATGGCAAAATACCGTTTTTTTTCGACAAAAATCAGATTTGTCCAAAAATGGCAAAAAAAACTTTTTCGTAAAAATTCAGATTTGTCAAAAAATGGCAAAATAACCGGTTTTTTCGACAAAAAATCAGATTTGTCCAAAAATGGCAAAAAAACGGTTTTTCGTAAAAATTCAGATTTGTCAAAAAATGGCAAAATAACGGTTTTTTCGACAAAAATCAGATTTGTCAAAAAATGGCAAAAAAAAATCAGATTTGTCAAAAAATTTTAAAATGGCAAAAAAAATAACGTTTTTTTTTTTCGACAAAAATCAGATTTGTCAAAAAATGGCAAACGGTTTTTCCGTAAAAATTCAGATTTGCCAAAAAATGTCAAAATAACGTTTTTTTTTCAACAAAAATCAGATTTGTCAAAAAAAAAAATGAAATCAAAAAAAGTGGTTTTTTTCGACAAAAATCAGATTTGTCAAAAAATGGCAAACGGTTTTTCGTAAAAATTCAGATTTGCCAAAAAATGGAAAAATAACGTTTTTTTCAACAAAAATCAGATTTGTCAAAAATGGAAAAAAATAAAATAACGTTTTTCGACAAAAATCAGATTTGTCAAAAAATGGCAAAAACGGTTTTTCGTAAAAATTCAGATTTGTCAAAAAATGGCAAAATAACGTTTTTTTTCGACAAAAATCAGATTTGTCAAAAAAATGGCAAAAATAACGGTTTTTTCAAAGAAAAAATTTTTTCGCAAAAATCAGATTTGTTCAAAAAAATGGCAAAATACCGTTTTTTTTCGACAAAAATCAGATTTGTCCAAAAATGGCAAACGTTTTTTTCGTAAAAATTCAGATTTGCCAAAAAATGTCAAAATAACGTTTTTTTTTTCAACAAAAATCAGATTTGTCAAAAAAAGAAAAAAGAAAACGTAGAAAATTCAGATTTGTCAAAAAATGGCTAAAATAACGGATTTTTTCGTACAAAAGTCAGATTTGTCAAAAAAATGGCAAAATACCGTTTTTTTTCGACAAAAATCAGATTTGTCCAAAAATGGCAATCGGTTTTTTCGTAAAAATTCAGATTTGCCAAAAAATGTCAAAATAACGTTTTTTTTTTCAACAAAAATCAGATTTGTCAAAAAATGGCAAAAAAACCAAAAGTAAAAATTCAGATTTGTCAAAAATTGGCAAAATAACGGTTTTTTTCGACAAAAGTCAGATATGTCAAAAAAATGGCAAAAAAAACGGTTTTTCGTCAAAATTCAGATTTGTCATAAAATGGCAAAATACAGTTTTTTCGACAAAAATCAGATTTGTGCAAAAATGGCAACGGTTTTTTCGTTAAAATTCAGATTTGCCAAAAAATGTCAAAATAACGTTTTTTTTCAACAAAAATCAGGTTTGTCTAAAAATGGCAAACGGGTTTTTTCGTAAAAATTCAGATTTTCCAAAAAATGTCAAAATAACGTTTTTTTTTCAACAAAAATCAGATTTTTTCAAAAAATGGCAAAAAAAAACCTAAAAATTCAGATTTGTCAAAAAGTGGCAAAATAACGGTTTTTTCGACAAAAGTCAGATTTCTCAAAAAATGACATAAATAACGGTTTTTCGCCAAAATTCAGATTTGTCAAAAAATGGCAAAATAACGTTTTTTTTCGAAAAAAATCAAATTTGTCAAAAAATGGCAAAAAAAACCTAAAAATTCAGATTTGTCAAAAAATGGCAAAATAACGGTTTTTTCGACAAAAGTCAGATTTGTCAAAACAATGGCAAAAATAACGTTTTTTTCGACAAAAATCAGATTTGTCAAAAAATGGACAAAAATAACGGTTTTTCGTAAAAATTCAGATTTGTCATAAAATGGCAAAAATAACGTTTTTTTTCGACAAAAATCAGATTTGTCCAAAAATGGCAAAAAAAACGGTTTCGAAAAATTCAGATTTGTCAAAAAATGGCAAAATAACTCGGTTTTTTTCGACAAAAATCAGATTTGTCCAAAAATGGCAAACGGTTTTTTCGTAAAAATTCAGATTTGTCAACAAATGGCAAAATAACGTTTTTTTTCAACAAAAATCAGATTTGTCAAAAAATGGCAAAAAAACGGTTTTTCAAAAAGTCAGATTTGTCAAAAAATGGCAAAATAACGTTTTTTTTTTTTCGACAAAAATCAGATGTGTCTAAAAATGGCAAACGGTTTTTCCGTAAAAATTCAGATTTGCCAAAAAATGTCAAAATAACGTTTTTTTTTCATCAAAAATCAGATTTGTAAAAATAAAAAAATGACAAAAATAAGATGGTTTTCTCGACAAAAATCAGATTTGTCTAAAAACATCAAACGGTTTTTTCGTAAAAATTCAGATTTGCCAAAAAAATTCAAAATAACGTGTTTTTCAACAAAAATCAGATTTGTCAAAAAATGGAAAAAAAATTCCTAAAAATTCAGATTTGTCAAAAAATGGCAAAAAAAACGTAAAAATTCAGAATTGTCAAAAAATGGCAAAATAACGGTTTTTTTCGACAAAAGTCAGATTTTTCAAAAAATGGCAAAACAACGGTTTTTTTTTTTCGAAAAAATATGATTTGTCATAAAATGGCAAAATACCGGTTTTTTCGACAAAAATCAGATTTGTCCAAAAATGGCAAACGTTTTTTTCGTAAAAATTCAGATTTGCCAAAAAATGTCAAAATAACGTTTTTTTTTCAACAAAAATCAGATTTGTCAAAAAAATGGCAAAAGAAAACGTAAAAATTCAGATTTGTCAAAAAATGGGAAAATAACGGATTTTTCGACAAAAGTCAGATTTGTCAAAACAATGGCAAAATACCGTTTTTTTCGACAAAAATCAGATTTGTCCAAAAATGGCAATCGGTTTTTTCGTAAAAATTCAGATTTGCCAAAAAATGTCAAAATAACGTTATTTTTTTCAAAAAAAATCAGATTTGTCAAAAAATGGCAAAAAAAAAACAAGTAAAAATTCAGATTTGTCAAAAATTGGCAAAATAACGGTTTTTTTCGACAAAAAGTCAGATATGTCAAAAAATGGCAAAAAAACTTAAAATTCGGATTGTTAAAAAATGGCAAAATACCTCGGTTTTTTCGACAAAAATCAGATTTGTTACAAAAATGGCAAAATATCTAATTTTTTCGACAAAAGTCAGATTTGTCAAAAAATGTCAAAATACCGTTTTTTTATCGACAAAAATCAGATTTGTCCAAAAATGGCAACGGTTTTTTCGTAAAAATTCAGATTTGCCAAAAAATGTCAAAATAACGTTTTTTTTCAACAAAAATCAGATTTGTCAAAAAATGGCAAAAAAAACGTAAAAATTCAGGTTTGTCTAAAAATGGCAAAAAACGGTTTTTTCGAAAAAATGCAGATTTGCCAAAAAATGTCAAAATAACGGTTTTTTCGTAAAAATTCAGATTTTCCAAAAAATGTCAAAATAACGTTTTTCTTTCAACAAAAATCAGATTTGTCAAAAAATGGTAAAAAAACCAAAAAAAATTCAGATTTGTCAAAAAGTGGCAAAATAACGGTTTTTTCGACAAAAATCAGATTTCTCAAAAAATGACATCAATAACGGTTTTTCGTCAAAATTCAGATTTGTCAAAAAAAGGCAAAATACCGTTTTTTTTCAACAAAAATCAGATTTGTCAAAAAATGGCAAAAAAAAAACCTAAAAATTCAGATTTGTCAAAAAATGGCAAAATAACGGTTTTTCTCGACAAAAATCAGATTTCTCAAAAAATGACAAAAATAACGGTTTTTCGTCAAAATTCAGATTTGTCAAAAAATGGCAAAATAACGTTTTTTTCGACAAAAATCAGATTTGTCAAAAAATGGCAAACATGTTTTTCGTAAAAATTCAGATTTGCCAAAAAATGTCAAAATAACGTTTTTTTTTAAAAAACTCAGATTTGTCATAAAATGGCAAAAAAAACCTCAAAATTCAAGTTTGTCAAAAAATGGCAAAATAACGGTTTTTTTTTCGAAAAAATCAGATTTGTTAAAAAATGGCAAAATAAGTGTTTTTTTCGACAAAAATCAGATTTGTCCAAAAATGGCAACCAGCTTTTTTCGTAAAAATTCAGATTTGCCAAAAAATTCAAAATAACGTTTTTTTTCAACAAAAATCAGATTTGTCAAAAATGGAAAAAAAACCTAAAAATTCAGATTTGTCAAAAAATGGCAAAAAAAACGTTTTTTCGAAAAATTCAGATTTGTCAAAAAATGGCAAAATAACGTTTTTTTCGACAAAAATCAGATTTTTCCAAAAATGGCAAAACAACGGTTTTTTTTTCGAAAAAATTCAGATTTGTCAAAAAATGGCAAAATAACGGTTTTTTTTTCGACAAAAATCAGATTTGTCCAAAAAATGGCAAAAAAACGTTTTTTTCGTAAAAATTCAGATTTGTCCAAAAAATGTCAAAATAACGTTTTTTTTCAACAAAAATCAGATTTGTCAAAAAAATGGCAAAAAAAAAACGTAGAAAAATTCAGATTTGTCAAAAAATGGGTAAATAACGGATTTTTCGACAAAAAAATCAGATTTGTCAAAAAATGGCAAAATAACGTTTTTTTTCGACAAAAAATCAGATTTGTCAAAAAATGGCAAAATAACGGTTTTTTCGTAAAAATTCAGATTTGTCAAAAAATGGCAAAATAACGTTTTTTTTTTTCAAAAAAACAAAAATAACAGATTTGTCAAAAAAATGCCAAAAAAAAAAAAACAGATTTTCGTAAAAATACAGATTTGTCAGATTTGTCAAAATGTCAAAATAACGGTTTTTTCGAACAAAAATCAGATTTGTCAAAAAATGGCAAAAAAAAACTTTAAAAATTCAGATTTGTCAAAAAATGGCAAAATAACTCGGTTTTTTTTCGACAAAAATCAGATTTGTCAAAAAATGGCAAAATAACGAATTTTTTCGACAAAAATTCAGATTTGTCAAAAAATGTCAAAATAACGTTTTTTTATCGACAAAAATCAGATTTGTCCAAAAATGGCAACGGTTTTTTCGTAAAAATTCAGATTTGCCAAAAAATGTCAAAATAACGTTTTTTTCAACAAAAATCAGATTTGTCAAAAAATGGCAAAAAAAAACGTAAAAATTCAGATTTGTCAAAAAATGGCAAAAACGGTTTTTTCGAAAAAAATCAGATTTGCCAAAAAATGGCAAAATAACGGTTTTTTCGTAAAAATTCAGATTTGTCAAAAAATGTCAAAATAACGTTTTTTTTTCAACAAAAATCAGATTTGTCAAAAAATGGCAAAAAAAAAGGTTCCTAAAAATTCAGATTTGTCAAAAAATGGCAAAATAACGGTTTTTTCGACAAAAGTCAGATTTCTCAAAAAATGGCAAATAACGGTTTTTTCGTCAAAATTCAGATTTGTCAAAAAAAGGCAAAATACCGTTTTTTTTTTCAACAAAAAATCAGATTTGTCAAAAAATGGCAAAAAAAAAAAACCTAAAAATTCAGATTTGTCAAAAAATGGCAAAATAACGGTTTTCTCGACAAAAGTCAGATTTCTCAAAAAATGGCAAAAATAACGGTTTTTCGTCAAAATTCAGATTTGTCAAAAAATGGCAAAATAACGTTTTTTTTCGACAAAAATCAGATTTGTCAAAAAATGGCAAAAATGTTTTTCGTAAAAAATTCAGATTTGTCCAAAAAATGTCAAAATAACGTTTTTTTTCAACAAAAATCAGATTTGTCAAAAAATGGCAAAAAAAAACTAAAATTCAAGTTTGTCAAAAAATGGCAAAATAACGGTTTTTTTCGACAAAAATCAGATTTGTTCAAAAAATGGCAAAATAACGTGTTTTTTTTTCGACAAAAATCAGATTTGTCCAAAAAATGGCAAAAACGGTTTTTTCGTAAAAATTCAGATTTGCCAAAAATTTCAAAATAACGTTTTTTTTTTTTTTCAACAAAAATCAGATTTGTCAAAAAATGGCAAAAAAAACGTAAAAATTCAGATTTGTCAAAAAATGGCAAAATAACGGTTTTTTTCGACAAAAAAGATTTTTCAAAAAATGGCAAAAATACCGGTTTTTTTTCGACAAAAATCAGATTTGTCCAAAAATGGCAAACGGGTTTTTTCGTAAAAAATCAGATTTGTCAAAAAATGGCAAAATAACGTTTTTTTCGACAAAAATCAGATTTGTCAAAAAATGGCAAAAATAACGGTTTTTCGTCAAAATTCAGATTTGTCAAAAAATGGCAAAATAACGGTTTTTTTCGACAAAAATCAGATTTGTCCAAAAATGGCAAAACGGGTTTTTTCGTAAAAATTCAGATTTGCCAAAAAATGTCAAAATAACGTTTTTTTTTCAACAAAAAATCAGATTTGTCAAAAAATGGCAAAAAAAACGTAAAAATTCAGATTTGTCAAAAAATGGCAAAATACTAATTTTTTTCGACAAAAATCAGATTTGTGCAAAAATGGCAACGGTTTTTTTCGTAAAAATTCAGATTTGCCAAAAAATGTCAATATAACGTTTTTTTCAACAAAAATCAGGTGTGTCTAAAAATGGCAAACGGGTTTTTCGTAAAAATTCAGATTTTCCAAAAAATGTCAAAAAAACGTTTTTTTTCAACAAAAAATCAGATTTTTTCAAAAAATGGCAAAAAAAAACCTAAAAATTCAGATTTGTCAAAAAGTGGCAAAATAACGGTTTTCTCGACAAAAGTCAGATTTCTCAAAAAATGACATAAATAACGGTTTTTCGTCAAAATTCAGATTTGTCAAAAAATGGCAAAATACCGTTTTTTTTCGAAAAAAATCAAATTTGTCCAAAAAATGGCAAAAAAAAAGTTCAGATTTGTCAAAAAATGGGTAAATAACGGTTTTTTTCGACAAAAGTCAGATTTGGTCAAAAAAATGGCAAAATACCGACAATATCGACAAAAATCAGATTTTTCAAAAAATGACAAAAAAAATAACGGTTTTTCGTCAAAAATTCAGATTTGTCATAAAATGGCAAAATACCGTTTTTTTTTCGACAAAAACCAGATTTGTCCAAAAATGGCAAAAAAAAACGGTTCAAAAATTCAGATTTGTCAAAAAATGGCAAAATAACTCGGTTTTTTCGACAAAAATCAGATTTGTCCAAAAATGGCAAACGGGTTTTTCGTAAAAATTCAGATTTGTCAAAAAATGGCAAAATAACGTTTTTTTCCAACAAAAATCAGATTTGTCAAAAAATGGCAAAAAACGGTTTTTCGACAAAATCAGATTTGTCAAAAAAATGGCAAAATAACGTTTTTTTTTTCGACAAAAATCAGATGTGTCTAAAAATGGCAAACGGTTTTTCCGTAAAAATTCAGATTTGCCAAAAAATGTCAAAATAACGTTTTTTTTTCATCAAAAATCAGATTTGTTAAAAAAATGACAAAATAAGTGGTTTTCTCGACAAAAATCAGATTTGTCTAAAAAATGGCAAACGGTTTTTTCGTAAAAAATCAGATTTGCCAAAAAAAAACTTCAAAATAACGTGTTTTTCAACAAAAATCAGATTTGTCAAAAAATGGCAAAAAAACCTATAAATTCAGATTTGTCAAAAAATGGCAAAAAAACGTTTTCGTAAAAATTCAGATTTGTCAAAAAATGGCAAAATAACGTTTTTTTTTCGACAAAAGTCAAATTTGTCCAAAAATGGCAAAACAACGGTTTTTTTTTTTCGAAAAAATATGATTTGTCAAAAAAATGGCAAAATACCGGTTTTTTTCGACAAAAATCAGATTTGTCCAAAAATGGCAAACGGTTTTTTTCGTAAAAATTCAGATTTGCCAAAAAATGTCAAAATAACGGTTTTTTTTTCAACAAAAATCAGATTTGTCAAAAAAATGGCAAAAGAAAAACGTTAAAAATAAAAAATGGAAAATTTTTGACAAAATCAGATTTGTCAAAAAATGGGAAAAATAACGGTTTTTTCGACAAAAGTCAGATTTGTCAAAAAATGGCAAAATACCGTTTTTTTTTCGACAAAAATCAGATTTGTCCAAAAATGGCAATCGGTTTTTTTCGTAAAAATTCAGATTTGCCAAAAAATGTCAAAATAACGTTTTTTTTTTTCAAAAAAAATCAGATTTGTCAAAAAATGCCAAAAAAAAAAAGGTAAAAATTCAGATTTGTCAAAAATTGGCAAAATAACGGTTTTTTCGACAAAAGTCAGATATGTCAAAAAATGAAAAATTTTTCAAAATTCGGATTTGTTAAAAAATGGCAAAATACAGTTTTTTCGACAAAAATCAGATTTGTGCAAAAATGGCAAACGGTTTTTTCGTTAAAATTCAGATTTGCCAAAAAATGTCAATATAACGTTTTTTTCAACAAAAATCAGGTGTGTCTAAAAATGGCAAACGGGTTTTTCGTAAAAATTCAGATTTTCCAAAAAATGTCAAAAAAACCTTTTTTTTCAACAAAAATCAGATTTTTTTCAAAAAATGGCAAAAAAAACCTAAAAATTCAGATTTGTCAAAAAGTGGCAAAATAACGGTTTTCTCGACAAAAGTCAGATTTCTCAAAAAATGACATAAATAACGGTTTTTCGCCAAAATTCAGATGTGTCAAAAAATGGCAAAATACCGTTTTTTTCGAAAAAAATCAAATTTGTCCAAAAATGGCAAAAAAAAAATTCAGATTTGTCAAAAAATGGGTAAATAACGGATTTTTCGACAAAAGTCAGATTTGTCAAAAAAATGGCAAAATAACCGATTTTATCGACAAAAATCAGATTTCTCAAAAAATGACAAAAATAACGGTATTTCGTCAAAATTCAGATTTGTCATAAAATGGCAAAATAACGTTTTTTTTCGACAAAAAATCAGATGTGTCTAAAAATGGCAAAAAACGGTTTTTCCGTAAAAATTCAGATTTGCCAAAAAATGTCATAAATAACGTTTTTTTTTCATCAAAAATCAGATTTGTCAAAAAAATGGCAAAATAAGTGGTTTTCTCGACAAAAATCAGATTTGTCTAAAAACAGCAAACGGTTTTTTCGTAAAAATTCAGATTTGCCAAAAAATCTTCAAAATAACGTGTTTTTTCAACAAAAATCAGATTTGTCAAAAAATGGAAAAAAAAACCTATAAAATTCAGATTTGTCAAAAAATGGCAAAAAACGTTTCAAAAATTCAGATTTGTCAAAAAATGGCAAAATAACGTTTTTTTCGACAAAAGTCAGATTTTTCCAAAAATGGCAAAACAACGGTTTTTTTTCAACAAAAATCTGATTTGTCAAAAAATGGCAAAATACGTCGGGTTTTTCGACAAAAATCTCAGATTTGTCCAAAAATGGCAAACGTTTTTTTCGTAAAAATTCAGATTTGCCCAAAAAATGTCAAAATAACGTTTTTTTTCAACAAAAATCAGATTTGTCAAAAAAATGGCAAAAGAAAAAACGTATTTGAAATTCAGATTTGTCAAAAAATGGGTAAATAACGGATTTTTCGACAAAAGTCAGATTGGTCAAAAACAATGGCAAAATAACGTTTTTTTTTTCGACAAAAATCAGATTTGTCCAAAAAATGGCAAAATCGGTTTTTTCGTAAAAATTCAGATTTGCCAAAAAATGTCAAAATAACGTTATTTTTTTTCAAAAAATCAGATTTGTCAAAAAATGCCAAAAAAAAAAAAGGTAAAAATTCAGATTTGTCAAAAATTGGCAAAATAACGGTTTTTTTCGACAAAAGTCAGATTTGTCAAAAAATGGCAAAAAAAAACGTTAAAATTCGGATTTGTTAAAAAATGGCAAAATAACCGGTTTTTTCGACAAAAATCAGATTTGTCACAAAATGGCAAAATATCTAATTTTTTCGACAAAAGTCAGATTTGTCATAAAATGTCAAAATACCGTTTTTTTATCGACAAAAATCAGATTTGTCCAAAAATGGCAACGGTTTTTTCGTAAAAATTCAGATTTGCCAAAAAATGTCAAAATAACGTTTTTTTTCAACAAAAATCAGATTTGTCAAAAAATGGCAAAAAAAAACGTAAAAATTCAGATTTGTCAAAAAATGGCAAAATAACGGTTTTTTCGACAAAAATGCAGATTTGCCAAAAAATGTCAAAAATAACGGTTTTTTCGTAAAAATTCAGATTTTCCAAAAAATGTCAAAATAACGTTTTTCTTTCAACAAAAATCAGATTTGTCAAAAAATGGCAAAAAAAAAACCTAAAAATTCAGATTTGTCAAAAAAATGGCAAAATAACGGTTTTTTTGACAAAAGTCAGATTTCTCAAAAAATGACAACAATAACGGTTTTTTTCGTCAAAATTCAGATTTGTCATAAAAATGGCAAAATACCGTTTTTTTTCAACAAAAATCAGATTTGTCAAAAAATGACAAAAAAAAAACCTAAAAAATCAAAATAACTTCAGATTTGTCAAAAAGTGGCAAAATAACGGTTTTTTTCGACAAAAGTCAGATTTGTCAAAAAATGGCAAAAATAACGGTTTTTCGTCAAAATTCAGATTTGTCAAAAAAAGGCAAAATAACGTTTTTTTTCGACAAAAATCAGATTTGTCAAAAAATGGCAAACATGTTTTTCGTAAAAATTCAGTTTTTCCAAAAAATGTCAAAATAACGTTTTTTTTCAAAAAAAATCAGATTTGTCAAAAAATGGCAAAAAAAAACGTCAAAATTCAAGTTTGTCAAAAAAATGGCAAAATAACGGTTTTTTTTTTCGAAAAAAATCAGATTTGTTAAAAAATGGCAAAATAAGTTTTTTTTTTCGACAAAAATCAGATTTGTCCAAAAAATGTCAAAATAACGGTTTTTTCGAAAAAAATCAGATTTGCCCAAAAAATGTCAAAATATTGTTTTTTTTTTTTCAACAAAAAATCAGATTTGTCAAAAAAATGGAAAAAAAACGTTTTTTCTCAAAAAAATTGAGATTTGTCGAAAAATGGCAAAAATAACGGTTTTTTTCGACAAAAGTCAGATTTTTTCAAAAAAATGGCAAAATACAGTTTTTTTCGACAAAAATCAGATTTGTCCAAAAATGGCAAACGGGTTTTTTCGTAAAAATTCAGATTTGTCAACAAATGGCAAAATAACGTTTTTTTCGACAAAAACAGATTTGTCAAAAAATGGCAAAAAAAACGGTTTTTCGTCAAATTCAGATTTGTCAAAAAATGGCAAAATAACGGTTTTTTTTCGACAAAAATCAGATTTTTCCCAAAATGGCAAAAATAACGGTTTTTCGTCAAAATTCAGATTTGTCAAAAAATGTCAAAATAACGTTTTTTTTCAACAAAAATCAGATTTGTCAAAAAATGGCAAAAAAAACGTAAAAATTCAGATTTGTCAAAAAATGGCAAAATATCGTATTTTTTTCGACAAAAATCAGATTTGTCAAAAAAATGGCAAAATAAGCGTTTTTTCTTTCGACAAAAATCAAAGATTTGTCAAAAAATGGCAAAAAAAAACGTTTTCTTAAAATAAATTCAGATTTGTCAAAAAATGGCAAAATACAGTTTTTTCGACAAAAATCAGATTTGTGCAAAAATGGCAAAAAACGGTTTTTTCGTTAAAATTCAGATTTGCCAAAAAATGTCAATATAACGTTTTTTTCAACAAAAATCAGGTGTGTCTAAAAATGGCAAACGGGTTTTTTCGTAAAAATTCAGATTTTCCAAAAAATGTCAAAAAAAACCTTTTTTTTCAACAAAAATCAGATTTTTTTCAAAAAATGGCAAAAAAAACCTAAAAATTCAGATTTGTCAAAAAGTGGCAAAATAACGGTTTTTTCCGACAAAAGTCAGATTTCTCAAAAAATGACATAAATAACGGTTTTTCGTCAAAATTCAGATTTGTCATAAAATGGCAAAATACCGGTTTTTTGAACAAAAATCATATTTGTCAAAAAATGGCAAAAAAAATTCAGATTTGCCCAAAAATGTCAGAATAACGTTTTTTTTTTTCAACAAAAATCAGATTTGTCTAAAAAATGGCAAAAAAAACCTAAAAATTCAGATTTGTCAAAAAGTGGCAAAATAACGGTTTTTCTCGACAAAAGTCAGATTTCTCAAAAAATGACAAAAAAACAGATTTTTCAAAACAATGGCAAAATACCATTTTTTTCGACAAAAATCAGATTTGTCCAAAAATGGCAAACGGGTTTTTCGTAAAAACAAACCTAAAAATTCAGATTTGTCAAAAAGTGGCAAAATAACGGTTATCTCGACAAAAGTCAGATTT
>JAEIFK010000629.1:0-17191 GCA_018901825.1 Drosophila funebris | reverse complement strand
GAACCTGGAAGAGATTTCTTCGGAACTAACAAAAGTGGGCTGTTATAAGGGGATACAGACGGTTCGACTATTTTATTGTCGATTAATTTTTGTACTTGTACTTGTATCTCATATATAGTTATCTCATGTATAGTTCGAAAGTGGTTCATATGACAAATTTTTAATATCTACTACTTGATCGGTACTGGTCGTATTCAGTAATCGGACAAATGCATTTTTGGTTGTTGCAACTGTGTTTGCAACATAAATGCCTTCTTTAATTTCCTGGTTTGGAATTAGTACACTATCTTCATCTGATGATAGGTGAATTTTTCTGACTACTTGGGATCTTGCTGGCAGTACAATGGAATTATTACCAGAACTGTATGTTATTGGAACATAAATTGGGAAATTTAGATTATTTGGTCTCATTATGAGCCAATCTTCATTTGGTTTGAAATCTAACCGGCAATTGAATTTCTTAATGAAGTCAATGCCTATTATTCCATCACAAGGTATTGCGAAGTGCAAATCTACTAAGTGAAAATCGTGTGGAATTATGTATTTACCTGTCTGTATCTCTATTGAAATCAGTCCTTTAGACTGTATTATGTCTTGGCCTATGCCTTGAATATTGATCTTCTTATTTATTTGGATATCATGAAAGATATCAGAATTTTCCTTTAACAGAGATATGTCTGCACCAGTATCTATTAAAAATACAAGTTTTTTATTTGTCTTCACATTGAAAAAGTTTACGAATATATTCAAACTAAGATTGATGGTATGAACCGCATAATTTTCTACTGCCGAGTATCTGAGGGTTGTTGAGAGTTTCCCTGGTTGTTCTGGGTTACTCTAACATTGTTTGAATTGGTATTATTTTGGTTGTTTCCACCTCGGTTGGAATTGTTGTTTCCATTTCCTCGGCCTCGGCCTCGGTAATTGTTATTTTGATAACCGTAGCTATTATTTCCTCTGTTTTGGTAGTTACCATTGCCTCTACCACGATTGTTACCACGATTGTTACTACCGCGGTAGTTGTTATTTCCTCTTTTAGAGTACATCACTGTATTCACACTACCAGTAAGTCTTGTACTAGTACGGATGTATGCACTAACGGCAGCATCCATGGTAGTGAAAATACCAGACTCCATGACGGTTTTAACACTTTCGTGACTAGTTTTACTAATCATTGTGTTAACGGCTTCTGTAGTGCTGAGCGTGTCAGCATTTTCAGATGGTATGCCTTGGTCAATATAAGCAGCTTCAAGAAGCTGTCGCAGATTTTCTAGTTCAGTTGGGAACTGAGGGGCTGTTTTGCCTTTCTGCGTTAAAGTGTCCATTTTTGCCTTTATGTTGGCGGGTGTTTCACCCACAACTACGGCTTTTAATTTTGCAATAATTCCATCTATTGTGGTTTAATTTTTTATTTTATTGAGGGTTGTGCCCGTTATTTTTGATTTAATCAACTCTATGGCAAGTCTTAGTGCCGTTAAGAATTTTTCAAGACGGGTTTTCTTTCCGTCGAATTCTGGGACTGCTTGTGCAATTTCCCTAATATATGCCCTCTGGGCTGCGGCTATGTCGTCAGGCATTGTAGGGCTATTATCAGTACTTTCTTCACTTTCAGATAAAATATCTTTGGAATCCAGTGTGATAACAGCAGGGATTGTTAGATTTGTCAAATCTTCTTCTTCTAATTGAATATCCTCAGTCCGAACTTCAAGGTTTTCACCAAGTTCCCACTTTACAGGTGTATTCAAAATAGAAGGTATTGTTAAAGTTAAATTATGCTTTTCTTTAACTGTTTTGATATTATTTCTCAGTCTTATCAGCAACCTTGTCGTTTCTGACCAATGTTTATTGGTTAATACATCTTTATGCTGATATATCAATAATCGAACTTCGTTAAAGCTGTCGATCAATGTTATGGAGTGCCTATTAACTGTATCTATATGCGTTTGTCTATTTTGTGTTAGACATTTATACGCTTTATCAAATATCGTTTTAAAATTTTGGATTCGCTCAGAAAGTTCTGACCATTCCATAATATAGACAAGCTACTTTGTTTTTCAAAATTATTCTGGGATTTTTTTTTTTATTTATTTATTTTAATTTGTATCTTATAGCTATTATGTTATTGTCAATTATGGTTAATCATTGTTGTTTGTGCTGCAAATTTAAATTTTGTCCAAATCATTTGCTTGGCTCATGAATCTTTTCTTTAGGCATTTGTTATGCAGTTTATATATTTTATAAAAACAATTTGCACACATTATAACAACTATGATTACCAGTAATATATTTGTTAATTCCAAGTCTGTGTTGTTTGATTCAACTTTATTTATAACGTTAGCAGTGGAATCCACTGACTTAACGTCTACTAATCCCATTTTGGAATTCTGTTCTGAATTATGATTTGATTCAATTAAAAAATCTTCGGAAAATTTACTTATTGCATTACTTTTCATAAATAGAAAATTTTTCCTGCCTATCGCTTTAATTGAATTCAAAAAATTTTTTTTTTGTTTCTAAATAAACTGACTGAACTGAAAACTTATTATTTTTTTTTTTTTTTTTTTTTTTAAATTTAAAATTTATTTGGAATTTAAGATTCGGATTAATTTGTATGCTACTGGGTAATTTACGCAGTGCCTGAGACGTGTAAAATTTTTTTTTTTACATAGCATCCTGCCTAGTGTTTTAGTTTGGCTTTATGGGCCTCACTTCTGATTGGGCGAAAGATATTACGCTCAATTTTTACAATTTGTTTTGATAATAAAATATATATAGGTATTTTAAAATTATTGCTGGTGTCTGCTGCTGTTCCTGTTCTTTCCCGTCAGCTGGTCGTCACCAGTATGGTTGCGCTGACGTTCCCATCGCGCTTGTGGATTTCTCAGCTGCTGTTGTCCTGGGCCTATGGGCTCAGGCGGAACCGGTGCCGGTCTTCGCACAGGTTAATGCCTTACCAGGCAAGTCGATCTGCAGTGTGAGCTGTCCAGAGGTCCAGGGCAATCTCTTGGGCATTGCTCGACGTACTGAGGCACTTCGCTTTTGGGAGATGGTGAGGTTATAGTATTGTCATTAATAACCTTGATATTTTTAATATTCACTGAGTGAGCATGTGGTGTAGGGTTTTCTTTTATTTGTTTCAGCTGTTGCTGATAAAAATCAAGCATGGCCTGTAGCCTTATTGTTGCTTTCCACGGTGTGTTGGCCTTCGGTGAATATAATTGCCACTTAATGTGAGCAATTTCTTTATTCAATTTTTTAACGCGGCCACCGCGACCCACTCACTATACTCCTCACTCAGTTTTTTTTTTGTGTTGATTTTTGCTCCGCCTTTGCTTGTTGTTGTTGCCTTCGTCCTCCTCAGTAGTTACGTCTCGGTTTTTATGTTGTTGTCGTTGTTGCCTCCTTCATCCTCTTTGATAGTTACAGTTGTTTCTTTATTCCAGTCCGGTGAGATCCGGTGTCACGGTCGCCATATAATATAATCGTTGTTTAGTATGGTTAAGAAGGAGAAGACGTCAGTCTGTCTCCAATGGTTAATTATTCAATGTCCTCCTAGAATTAGAGCTGTCCACCATGAAGCAGTGAGCAGCCGTTTTACATACATTTAAGACTTATTATATATAGCAAGAGAGTCAGAGAGAGTCATGCGCGCACATATGTATACATAGCGACGGTCAAGCGTGAGAACGCTGACTTAGCTATTTGGGCGGTCGTTGATATCAAGTACGGATCATATTACGTCGCACTTGAATATGCGCAGAGGGCACTTAGGCCTGCGACAAAGTCGCTGTTATGTTTATGTATGCATTCTGTTAGGCATAACTCTCTAAACCAAAAGGATCGATAGGCCGAGCTTTTGCTGTCCCGTGTGTGTACTGAACACCGAGATCAAGTCAGCATTTGCCCTTTTGCTCTATGTGTGGTTTCTGTCCGCACTGAGCTGGCCTTGGGACACCTCCGTTATTATTTGAGAGATGTACCGCCCCAGTCAAACTCCCTACCTGGCAATGTCCTTGAATTGGATCATACCTGAGTAATTGAAGTTATACCAAATTTTCAAATCAAAAGTACATAAATGCACTCTCTCATTGAAGAATTTGTTTGCGATTATATAACAAACTCGTGATACTTTGATCAAGAAGCTTGCATCAAAACCCAATACCATAAGATATAATAAATATATCCGTATAATGGCTAGGAAATGATACACGTTCCATTTAATAAGTAAGGAAACAATAAGAGTAGTGGTATTTCATTATCGATACTAAACCGAAATCTAATATCTCCCACTTATTCTACACCTCTTATGTCTCCTTACACTGCCAGATTAGAGTCAAGCTCAAAAGGGTCTTCTTTCCCCGCTAATTATTCCAAGCCCGTTCCCTTGGCTGTGGTTTCGCTAGATAGTAGATAGGGACAGAACAGAGGATCTCTCCATTTGTTTTACGTGGCATGTTCCAACGTAGGATTACAACCACGGTACTCGTATATGCAAGCATATGGTACAGTGAGTCTGGTACAATGCGCCAAAACCAACGCCCCTCAAAGATGTTAGCAGAGGCCTTCATCTCTTTGGTACCAATTTAAATATACACTATCGGGTGTATATTCCCCCTTGGTGTGGGGCGAAGTGTCTAGCAACTTCTCTCCTGCGTTGTAGCGCAACGCTACGCAACCACAGCCACCACGAACTCCCACTAGGGGGCCGACCTCAATGAGAAGCCTTGGAGAGCATTCTCAACCCGTGGTACCGAAATTAAGGGATCGGTTTCCCCTCCCCATTTAGCTCCGACAAGCTCGGACGTTGGGTAATCCAGAGTGTACCTTTAGTCGTCTCGTACGACAAGCGGTTACATACTGTGTTGGAATTCTAATAACCCGCCAACAACACGGGTGAGGTCAGTTTTAGCTTTGCAGCTCGGGACTGACAACCCAGGTACCTCGTTTAGTCGCCTCATACGACAAGCAGAGATGTACTGTGGCGAGATTCTAAGACCCGCCGACCACACGGGTGAGGCCAGTTTTAGCTTTGCAGCTCGGGACTGACAACCCAGGTACCTCGTTTAGTCGCCTCATACGACAAGCAGAGATATACTGTGGTGAGATTCTAAGACCCGCCGACCACGCGGGTGAGGCCAGTTTTAGCTTTTCAGCTCGGGACTGGCAGCCCAGGTGCCTCCTGTGGATCCAGCAAATGGCGACGCCTTGTAAAGACCGCTTCGGCAAATGCGTTGAAAAACTGCATCCGCTCCTGTGTTTCCACCACTCCAGACACTCTCCAATCGCCGTGTAGGTACCGCACTCCTAGTCCATCGAGGTTCCGCAAATCAGCATAGAGGGGGCATTCACATAGTACATGAAGCCAGTCCTCGCAATCCGCGTTACAAATACATGCAGGCGTCTCGCTCAGACCTCTCTCATGCAGAAAAGCATTTAGCGATCCATGGCCAGTCAGCAAGAATCCAACGCGTAGGCTGAAACCGAAGTCTCGCCGGCTGTAAACGAAGCTTGCCTCTGGGAAAAAACGATGTGTCACTCGTCCGTGATCTGCATCGTCATCCCACCTGTGCTGCCACTCGCACAGCAAACGTTCGTCCAGTAGCGTCATCTTTTGCTTCAAATCAAGACTTGCCAAGTCTTGACCGTGTAGCCAATCGCCTTCCTCCAACGGGTAGTTACGCTTGAGTTTGTATTTGATTGCCAATTTCTTGGCAACCAAGTCAAACGGGGGAGCACCAGCAAGAACTTGCAGTGCTACAGTGGACACTGTTCGGCAAACCGGCAGGCATCCAAGAAGGATGAGCCTTTGGCAGGACAATAGGCGCCTCCTGGCAACCACCTGTCTCATCGCCACGGCATACCACACTGAAGCACCAAATAGTGCGCAAGGCACCATGAGTCCGAGTAAATGGTCCGCTTGGCGCGGGGACTGACTCCCCAATCGACCCGCAGTACGCGTGCCATTACCCCTACTACTCCGGTCAGCCGATCGCGTAAAGACGCGATATGCGGGAGAAAGCTCAACCGCTCGCCGACCGTGATGCCCAGATACCGGCATTTTATAGCGTACGGTAGGTTGACTCCTGCAAGCCGTACCCTTGGTCGCCTGTTTGGCGACAGTGTGCCTTTCAGCAGCATAACAGCCGTCTTGCTGGTGGAAACGGAAACACCGACTTCGGCTCCCCAAGCTTCTACGATGGACATCATAGCCTCACCTTTCGACTCTATCTCGATCCGGGAGTTCCCCTCTACGAGCAGAAGAAGATCGTCTGCATACGCGCTGAGCTTGCATATCGGCTCCAAGCGCTGAAGAAGCACGTCCATCATTAGGTTCCATATGAATGGACCGCTGATGGATCCCTGTGGGCAACCTCTTGTCACCGGAACAGTGGCCTCTTCATACCTGCTGACGATACACGCACTCCTGTTAGAGAAGAAGCTTCGCCATAAGCTGGCTTCTCTGCATCCAGAGTCGATCAGTTGGCGTAATACGGCATTCCATTCTACGTGGTCAAACGCTCCCTTGAAGTCCACGAAAATTCCAAGTACATATCGTGCCGGACTGGCATGGATAGAACTCTTTACGTGTCTCCAGGCATCCTCCACACAGCGTCCAGGTTGGAAACCAAATTGCCATCTGCAGCCAGCCGGGAGCACGTCCTTAATCCGGTTAACCATGATTCCCTCAAGCACCTTGCCAAACACTGGCAGCAGGCATATGCCACGATAAGAGCCTGGATCGCTCCTGTCTTTATCGGGTCCCTTGAGTAACGGCACAACGCGAGGGCGTTTCCACTCAGTCGGGAAATGACCTTCAGCTAAGCAACGGGAATACAACGTTGTGAGGTGCTGAGGGATGGCACGCCATACCTCTTTGCATATCGCTCCAGTGATGCCGTCCAAGCCAGGTGAGCGTCTGCTCCGTAACCTGGCAACACATGCGCTCACTTCGTACTCTTCGAGTGTTGGTGGGGCTTCGCTTGAAAGGACAATCGGTGCAGTCGACTCCGTAACAGGGAAAAAGTTACGGAGGAGCACTCGCGCACAGTCGTGCCATGTTACGACTAGCTCGTCATCCGAACGAAGACATCCCAGCTCGGTTTTCCGCTTGCGACCTCGGCAAATCCGGTAGACGTGCCCCCATGGATCTTCCTTGTGCTCTCCAACGAATCGACGCCAATTCTGCTCCTTTGCCGACAGAATGAGCTTCTTGTATTGACCGACGGAGGTCCGTAGGGCAATAACAAGTCGCTCTGCATCATCGGTGCCACGCCGACGAGCATTCTGGAGCCGTCGCCTCAGTCTCCTGACCTCTTGGCGCTTCGTACTAAGGTCGGCATTCCACCAGACCACTTTCCGTACGGCTCTCGGCAGTCTGCGTCCCAGCACTCGGTCGCACACATCGTGGACGAGAGAGCGCACTACAGACACTTGGTCGTCAATAGTCATGTCCGTATAATCCTCTGGTAGTTCGGCTGCTTTCCTAACCAACTCATCGCAGAACAATCGCCAACGCGCATTGGAGACGTTCCAAGACGGAACAGGAGCATCGCTCTCAACTGTGTCTCTGGGGTCCCGCGTCACCTCAACATAAATAATGTTGTGGTCGCTTAGATCCCACTCGTCCACTCTCCAGTCATATGTGGCCCACATAGACGCCGCCTCGTTGACGATTGTTACGTCGATATCACTTTGTGCTCTGCGATTATCAAACGTGTACTTGCTGCTAAACTGATTGAGCACACCGGCTCTGCCTCCTTGGATCCACTCTGACAGCAGCTCACCCCGTCCATGGTTAGGGTCACCACGAGCACGCTCGTGAGACTTGCTAAACCACATGGGGGACACTGCATTCGCGTCTAAGCCAAAGATGACTGGATTGCTACCCACAAGGAGTAGCACCGCATCTAAATACATTAGGTATGGTTCCAGGTCAGCGGTGAATTGACAGTACACGGAGCTCAAGAAGATTGAGCCAAATCTTCCAGTGACACTCACGCATACGCCAAACTCAGTGATGAGAGGTTCAATGGGCATACAGATGGCATCCGGATCGTCGATGAATATAGCCGCTTTCGAGCGCCGATCAGAAAACACACGCATTCCGGACGGAAGGCCTGTGATGCGGTGAAATCTATCGACGTACGGTTCCTGCACCAGTGCGAACATGTGGCGGGAGTCTCGCACACGGGCTAACAGCTCGATAGTAGCGGCTCTACCTCGACCACAGTTAGCTTGGATGAAGCTAAACATTTAATGTCTAGCTTGCACCCTCGCTAAGACAGCAGCATATATCGGGCACGTCTCCGAGAGCATATTATGCCCGGAGGGAAGCCCCTTGAAGCGACAGTTACGGCAGTCCACCGTGCTCGTGCACTTCGTTGCTATATGGCCTGTCTGTCCGCACTGTCGGCACACCTCGCTCTTTAAGCGGCACTGCGAAACCTTGTGGTCGAATCCAACGCAGCGATGGCAAGCGTACGTTCGGACGAGCGACCTACAGCGGAAGGAGAACCACTTAATGTAGACCCGACCAGTCTTATCAAGCACCGCTTGCGCCTTTTCATCACATTCCAGTGCCAGATTGACTCTGGCACCATCAGTGACCGACCACGGCTTCGTCTCGAGGTGCACCATCTTCCTAAACGCCGACGGCGAAAACTCCTCCTTGAAGTGGTTTTCATAGAGCTCCTCCATGAAGACATCCGGGATAATGGTGGTGTCAACATCAAAAACCGTGATTCTTGACCGAGTACCTCGGTTTTGCTGCAAACCAACTTCTTTAATCTCTTTTGGTCAGCACTTTCCGCACCTTCGCTTGCCGATGGTGTGCGGATGACAGCACCACCACGCTTCAATTCACCTCGTGACCGCACTCCGAGCCGGAGCAACCTCGCTCACACCTTGCTGTCTGCACACGGACACGTCCAGGGCGCGGTTTGGAGAAGTGAGTCCAGGTAGATAGGGACAGTAGGAATCTCGTTAATCCATTCATGCGCGTCACTAATTAGATGACGAGGCATTTGGCTACCTTAAGAGAGTCATAGTTACTCCCGCCGTTGACCCGCGCTTACTTGAATTTCTTCACTTTGACATTCAGAGCACTGGGCAGAAATCACATTGTGTCAACACCCGCTAGGGCCATCACAATGCTTTGTTTTAATTAGACAGTCGGATTCCCCAAGTCCGTGCCAGTTCTGAATTGATTGTTAATTGATAATCGTTATAATTTAAAAGAACTAATTAGTTGCCCAATTAGTATTCTTAAAAATTTTAGCAAGAAAGTTCCACAATTGGCTACGTAACTAAACTATCCGGGGAACAAGAAACTACCATAAATGATAGAAACTCTATTTACCCAGAACGAGCACATAAACCATGTTATTGTTTCCCAATCAAGCCCGACTATCTCAATCTTCAGAGCCAATCCTTATCCCGAAGTTACGGATCTAATTTGCCGACTTCCCTTACCTACATTATTCTATCGACTAGAGACTCTTCACCTTGGAGACCAGCTGCGGATATTGGTACGGCCTGTTGAGAAGTTTGCGTGTCCCCACCATAAATTTTCAAGGTCCGAGGAGAAAATATCGACACAACAGTATATGTCATGCTCTTCTAGCCCATCTACCATATCTCTCTGCGAAAGACTTCCATGGTAGTACGGCTATAAAACAGAAAAGAAAACTCTTCCGATACCTCTCGACGGCTTCTTTATGGTCGTTCCTGTTGCCAGGATGAGCACGAGGCCCATATTTAATAACAAACGGATACTCAACAGGTTACGGAATTGGAACCGTATTCCCTTTCGTTCAAAATTATTCAAGTGTAATAAGATACATACAATAATAAAATACATGACAATTTTTTACTTGAAAATTTTCGGCTTTCGCCTTGAACTTAGGACCGACTAACTCGTGATCAACCACTGTTCACACGAAACCCTTCTCCACTTCAGTCCTCCAAGGTCTCATTCGATTATTTGCTACTACCACCAAGATCTGTACCAATGGCGGCTCCATGCAGGCTTACGCCAAACACTTCTAAGCACACCATTGTACCTTCCTACTCACTAAAGTTTCAAAATTTATATTACAAGTAACATAAATCATCTACTTTAGCGGTAATGTATAGGTATACAACTTAAGCGCCATCCATTTTAAGGGCTAGTTGCTTCGGCAGGTGAGTTGTTACACACTCCTTAGCGGATTTCGACTTCCATGATCACCGTCCTGCTGTTTTAAGCAACCAACGCCTTTCATGGTTTCTGAATGAGTTGTTAATTTGGGCACCGTAACATTACGTTTGGTTCATCCCACAGCGCCAGTTCTGCTTACCAAAAGTGGCCCACTGGGCACATTATATCATAACCTTAAACTTCATATCAAGAAAGTTAAGGTTCTTACCCATTTAAAGTTTGAGAATAGGTTAAGATCGTTTCGACCCTAAGGCCTCTAATCATTCGCTTTACCAGATAAGATTATTTTATACAACAGTTAAATGCACCAGCTATCCTGAGGGAAACTTCGGAAGGAACCAGCTACTAGATGGTTCGATTGGTCTTTCGCCCCTATACTCAATTCTGACAATCGATTTGCACGTCAGAACTGTTTCGGTCTTCCATCAGGGTTTCCCTGACTTCAACCTGATCAAGTATAGTTCACCATCTTTCGGGTCACAGCATATATGCTCAAGGTACGTTCCAGTTAGAGGTATAAATAATATAAATATTATCATACATAACTATATAGAACGCCCCGGGATTGTGTTAATCAACTATAAATAGTTAAAAAACTAATCCCATTAATAGCCAAGTTAATTACGCTATTAGGTTTTTATCCCAATAACTTGCACATATGTTAGACTCCTTGGTCCGTGTTTCAAGACGGGTCCCGAAGGTATCCTGAATCTTTCGCATTGTTAATCATACAAATGCTTATAATAAACACAAAAATCAATGATAATTATGCCATTATATAATTCCGAGAAATTAACGCACTGTACTCATATAAATCTATCAGCACTTTATCAAATTTATGACATTTATTTTATGTTAAAATGCAAGCATTCTAATTCAAATAAGCAATTATCTACAATTTTTTGATAAATTTATTGATACTAATAGATTACAATGCCTTATATGGAAAAAATGCACACTATTATTATAATATAGATTATATATTACAATTCTAATGATGAATTTTCCATAACGGATATTCAGGTTCATCGGGCTTAACCTCTAAGCAGTTTCACGTACTATTTAACTCTCTATTCAGAGTTCTTTTCAACTTTCCCTCACGGTACTTGTTTACTATCGGTCTCATGGTTATATTTAGTTTTAGATGGAGTTTACCACCCACTTAGTGCTGCACTATCAAGCAACACGACTCTTTGGAAACACCATCTAGTAATCATTAACGTTATACGGGCCTGGCACCCTCTATGGGTAAATGGCCTCATTTAAGAAGGACTTAAATCGTTAATTTCTCATACTAGAATATTGATGTTCCATACACTGCATCTCACATTTGCCATATAGACAAAGTGACTTAGTGCTGAACTGATTTCTTTTCGCTCGCCGCTACTAAGAAAATCCTTGTTAGTTTCTTTTCCTCCCCTAATTAATATGCTTAAATTCAGGGGGTAGTCCCATATGAGTTGAGGTTGTATAATTATGTTATATTCGTTAAAAACAAAACAAAATGTTTATATTTTAACAATCTGAAATATACTATATTTTGAAGTTCCATAATATTGAACGATTTTATCTTCTTCCAATTATTAATAAGAGGCAATTCTAGTTTAAAAAATAATTTTTTATGCTAGACATTCCTCAGTATTATTTGATTAGAATAAAGAAAATATAATTCTTCAAATTCCTCATACAAATATATACAACATAGAGGCATAGTATTTTCATTTATTATTTAATATTATGAATATGTTATGTGCAGAGTTTTGCAACTCCACACATATATTATCCAATAATATACCATATGCTTAAAATTCCAAAGAACTTTAAGCAACTTATTTAGCATAGTCTTACAACCCTCAACCATATGTAGTCCAAGCAGCACTCTAAAATTAATTAAAGTACATAACAGCATGGACTGCGATATGCGTTCAAAATGTCGATGTTCATGTGTCCTGCAGTTCACACGATGACGCACAGTTTGCTGCGTTCTTCATCGACCCATGAGCCGAGTGATCCACCGCTTAGAGTGATACAAATTTTTGTTTATTTCATTACCTAAGAACTGGAAGGAGGCTGATGCCCTGAAAGGAACGAGGATTGCTCCTAATTCTATCAGGCGACTTCAAGAGCACAATCAATTCCTGCATTTTTCCAGTCACTGGGAAAATATCCATCATTCAAACACCTTTCATACAACACTTACATATTCTGGGAATTGACTTCCAGACACTCTTACACATCTCCCCCAGTGAATCCATCCATACCAGGCGATTTCCCGACTTTAACATCGAGAAAGCCACCTCCAGTTCACCTTCCTGAAGTGGATCATGGGAGTCGCCACACTGGGTGGCAAGTCCTTGACGATCCGCCTCGGAAAAATCCATTCAACAGCTCGTTCATACATTCCCCTCCATGACGTAAGCTGAACGCCATTGACATGGAGGCCACACACATCAACAATCCTTTATTCTGCCTTCTAACTACTTGATAGGCACCACCCCAAGGGTCGTGCTTATGCGCTCCAGCTCTAGCAAGAGCGCCACGTCTTCTTTCACTCTTACAAGCATTTGCTTGTACTCACTCATACACCTACGATATTCGATCCTGAGCTGGGCAGCGCCATCAGCGCCAGACGATCTCGCTCTTTGGAAGCGCTTCCGCAGAGTTCGAACAGACCGACGCTTAACGCTTAACTCATGCGTCCACCACTTCACATGTCTTTGATTTACCTTACGGTGCCTCTCAAACATGCGATCATTCGCACAAGTCATCCACCTATTCACCAATGCAACCTGGTCATCCACATTCAGCGTTCGAAAGGTACTGAGTTCAACTTGCGTTGCCTCTTCTCTAACGAACACCCCATGAAGGGACCAATTCGCTCCACAAGTACGCCATCGATTACCCCCAACACTATCACTCGTAGTGGGGGTATGAATGATACAAACCTCAATGGGGTTGTGATCACTCACACCTCGCCCACCCAGTACATGCCAATTAAAAGCAAACATTCTCATAGCTGCCTCATTCACAAAAGTGACATCAATGTCACTTCTCCCAACCGGACCATCAAACGTGTACCACTCACTGGGTTCGTTTACGACCCGTACATCCTGGGACACGGCCCACTCGGCTAGCACGCCACCCCGTGAGTGATTCAAATACCCAGATGCTTGTCTGGATACTTTACTGAACCACAGAGGCGACGATGCGTTCGCATCTAGACCAAGGATGACTGGTACGCTACTCGCCAGTAGTAGCACCTCATCCAAATAAGCTATATACGGCTCGAGGGGATCCCCGAACTTACAGTATACGCTACCTACGAAAACTCTACCAAAACTGCCACTTAGGCACACACATACACCCCAGTCAGTTGAATTCACCAAAGTGCATTCAATACCGACATCATTCACTACTACAGCGGAATTAGCCCTGCTGTCAGGAAATACCCGCATTCCTGCGGGCAATCCCCGTACACAACCAGAAGTTGCATATGGTTCCTGCAGCAGGGCAATAACACTGCCCCTTTCACAAATCATTGCTCCAACATCACACATTGCTGCATACGACCCCTGACAATTCAGCTGGAGAAGCCTGCTAGACATTTTAATGTCTAGCATCCGCCCGAGCGACAATTGCGCTGTACACGGGGCATGCCGGAGACATCATCAGATGTCCCGACGGCTTGCCCTTGAAGGCACAGTTCCGGCAGTTCAGTGCATTACTGCACCGAGCTGACCGGTGACCCATTTGGCCGCAGCGACGACAGACGTCCTCCTTGGCCCTGCATTCCGCCACCTTATGGTCGAAGCCAAGACAGCGGAAGCATCCCACTACCGGGTCAAAGCTGCGCACTCGGAACGAAAACCACTTAACATAGCAGCGTCCGGTCTCCAGCAGGGCTTGCATGGCAAGACCACTACCCTCCAGAACCACGTTCACTACACCGTCAGTGGCCATCGTCCAGGGCCGGCTGACCATACGGACGCCTTTTTTAAAGGCCTCGAGGGACATCTTGTCCTTCAGATTCATCTCATACAGATCACCCATGAACTCGTCAGGAGTGATCTGCAGGTGAACGCCCTGTATGACCACCTTTGGCCCTAGCCTCTCATTCACACTCACCTCTAATCCAACCTCACTGAACTTTGCGTTCTCCACAATCCTCTTCCGCTCAGCTACAGAAGGCGTGCGAATGATCGCACCACCATCCCGTAGAGGTTTAACCTCGTGGACGCGCACACCGAGGGTAGGCCCTACCTCCTTCACTACTTTCTCGACCACGTCCTTTGCGGTTCTTCCAGCAGTCTTGCTGCGGACAACCAAGGACCAGGTCTCAACTGGTCGTGGCACCTCCAGGGTAGACGACGTTGCCGACACTGGACCTCCCTTGTGTGCGGCCACCGGCGGAACAGGCGTCTGCTGAACTTTCCCATGCATAGCACGGTCAAGCACCTCCAAACGCCCCTTCAGCCGCTCGTTTTCTGCAACCAGCGAAAACAGCAGCGACTCGTACTCGCTTGTGCGGTCCATAAGACCACACAGCAGCTGAGTACTAACTCCCTCCCCAATGGCGGACTTCAGCACACCATTAGTGATGGCCTTCATGCTCTCAATTACCGTACCCTTCCGCTTCGACGGGACCACCTTGCTCGCCGAACACGCAGCAACGGGCACCTCAACGGCAGGGACACGATCTACCGGCTCACAAATGCTAGCCACAGAGTCAGTCCGAGGAGCAGCAAAAATCCACTCCTCTCCGTTCGCACCGATGGCTCCCCGAGGCACACCAATGTCCCCCTGGGAGCCCCCACATGCACTCCTCATAGCCACGTCGTTCACTGCGACCTCAGAAGTTGCCTTCCTCAACCGCAGCTTATCGACGAAGCTCTTGCGTCTCGCCAGGCCAGCCGCCACAGAGCACAGCGCAGCGTCATCATCAGACGTTGCTGCGCTCGTCGCACCCGTGGACGCCTCAGCCGGCTTCTTCTTGCGCGGCGGCATCACTGCTAGAGCAGCTAAACAGATATACAGCTAAAAACTGTAACTATCTACAACCAACTGTAAACAGTAACTACCGCTACTTACTTGATAAACAAGCGCAATATACGCACACACTCACACACGCGGTTGCTGTACAAGCAGCAACAACAACGAAACACAGTCACGCTCGAGAGCAACGAGATTAACGGTTATATCCCGTTAACTGCAAAAATGCCGCGAAGTACGTCTGCTTGTCTCCAAGTCTCACAACGAACTGAGTAGATAGGGACAGTAGGAATCTCGTTAATCCATTCATGCGCGTCACTAATTAGATGACGAGGCATTTGGCTACCTTAAGAGAGTCATAGTTACTCCCGCCGTTGACCCGCGCTTACTTGAATTTCTTCACTTTGACATTCAGAGCACTGGGCAGAAATCACATTGTGTCAACACCCGCTAGGGCCATCACAATGCTTTGTTTTAATTAGACAGTCGGATTCCCCAAGTCCGTGCCAGTTCTGAATTGATTGTTAATTGATAATCGTTATAATTTAAAAGAACTAATTAGTTGCCCAATTAGTATTCTTAAAAATTTTAGCAAGAAAGTTCCACAATTGGCTACGTAACTAAACTATCCGGGGAACAAGAAACTACCATAAATGATAGAAACTCTATTTACCCAGAACGAGCACATAAACCATGTTATTGTTTCCCAATCAAGCCCGACTATCTCAATCTTCAGAGCCAATCCTTATCCCGAAGTTACGGATCTAATTTGCCGACTTCCCTTACCTACATTATTCTATCGACTAGAGACTCTTCACCTTGGAGACCAGCTGCGGATATTGGTACGGCCTGTTGAGAAGTTTGCGTGTCCCCACCATAAATTTTCAAGGTCCGAGGAGAAAATATCGACACAACAGTATATGTCATGCTCTTCTAGCCCATCTACCATATCTCTCTGCGAAAGACTTCCATGGTAGTACGGCTATAAAACAGAAAAGAAAACTCTTCCGATACCTCTCGACGGCTTCTTTATGGTCGTTCCTGTTGCCAGGATGAGCACGAGGCCCATATTTAATAACAAACGGATACTCAACAGGTTACGGAATTGGAACCGTATTCCCTTTCGTTCAAAATTATTCAAGTGTAATAAGATACATACAATAATAAAATACATGACAATTTTTTACTTGAAAATTTTCGGCTTTCGCCTTGAACTTAGGACCGACTAACTCGTGATCAACCACTGTTCACACGAAACCCTTCTCCACTTCAGTCCTCCAAGGTCTCATTCGATTATTTGCTACTACCACCAAGATCTGTACCAATGGCGGCTCCATGCAGGCTTACGCCAAACACTTCTAAGCACACCATTGTACCTTCCTACTCACTAAAGTTTCAAAATTTATATTACAAGTAACATAAATCATCTACTTTAGCGGTAATGTATAGGTATACAACTTAAGCGCCATCCATTTTAAGGGCTAGTTGCTTCGGCAGGTGAGTTGTTACACACTCCTTAGCGGATTTCGACTTCCATGATCACCGTCCTGCTGTTTTAAGCAACCAACGCCTTTCATGGTTTCTGAATGAGTTGTTAATTTGGGCACCGTAACATTACGTTTGGTTCATCCCACAGCGCCAGTTCTGCTTAAAAAAGTGGCCCACTGGGCACATTATATCATAACCTTAAACTTCATATCAAGAAAGTTAAGGTTCTTACCCATTTAAAGTTTGAGAATAGGTTAAGATCGTTTCGACCCTAAGGCCTCTAATCATTCGCTTTACCAGATAAGATTATTTTATACAACAGTTAAATGCACCAGCTATCCTGAGGGAAACTTCGGAAGGAACCAGCTACTAGATGGTTCGATTGGTCTTTCGCCCCTATACTCAATTCTGACAATCGATTTGCACGTCAGAACTGTTTCGGTCTTCCATCAGGGTTTCCCTGACTTCAACCTGATCAAGTATAGTTCACCATCTTTCGGGTCACAGCATATATGC
>JAEIFK010000627.1:0-48675 GCA_018901825.1 Drosophila funebris | reverse complement strand
ACGGGTTTTTCTTCAAAATTCAGATTTGTCATAAAATGGCAAAATGTCGGGTTTTTTCGACAAAAATCAGATTTTCCCGAAAATGGCAAACGGGTTTTTCGTCAAAATTCAGATGTGTCAAAAAAATGGCAAAATACCGTTTTTTTTTCGACAAAAATCAGATTTGTCCAAAAATGGCAAAAAAAAACCTAAAAATTCAGATTTGTCAAAAAATGTCAAAATAATTGGGTTTTTTCGACAAAAATCAGATTTGTTAAAAAATGGCAAAATATCTGTTTTTTTTTGACATAAGTCAGATTTGTCAAAAAAAATGGCAAAATAAAGTTTTTTTTTTCGATAAAAATCAGATTTGTCCAAAAATGGCAAACGGGTTTTTCGTAATAATTCAGATTTGTCAACAAATGGAATAATAACGGTTTTTTTTGACAAAAATCAGATTTGTCTAAAAATGGCAAAAAAAAACCTAAAAATTCAGATTTGTCAAAAAATGGCAAAATAATTGGGTTTTTTCGACAAAAATCAGATTTGTTAAAAAATGGCAAATATCTGTTTTTTTTTTTTTTGACAAAAGTCAGATTTGTCAAAAAAATGGCAATATACCGTTTTTTTTTCGATAAAAATCAGATTTGTCCAAAAATGGAAAACGGGTTTTTCGTAATAATTCAGATTTGTCAACAAATGGAAAAATAACGGTTTTTTTTGGCAAAAATCAGATTTTCTCAAAAATGGCAAACGGGTTTTTCGTCAAAATTCAGATTTGTCATAAAATCGCAAAATGCCGGTTTTTTTCGACAAAAATCAGATTTGTCCAAATTTCAAAATAACGTTTTTTTTTCAATAAAAATCAGATTTGTCAAAAAATGGGAAAAAACGTATAAATTCAGATTTGCCAAAAAATGTCAAAATAACGTTTTTTTCAACAAAAATCAGATTTGTCAAAAAAATGGCAAAAGAAAACGTAGAAATTCAGATTTGTCAAAAAATGGGTAAATAACGGATTTTTCGACAAAAAGTCAGATTGGTCAAAACAATGGCAAAATACCGTTTTTTTTCGACAAGAATCAGATTTGTCCAAAAATGGCAAACGGGTTTTTCGTAAAAATTCAGATTAGTCAACAAATGGCAAAATAACGGATTTTTTTCGACAAAAATCAGATTTGTCAAAAAATGGCTAAAATAACGGTTTTTCGTCAAAATTCAGACTTGTCATAAAATGGCAAAATACCGTTTTTTTCGGCAAAAAATCAGATTTGTCCAAAAATGGCAAAAAAAACCTAAAAAATTCAGATTTGTCAAAAAAATGGCAAAATACCGTTTTTTTTTCGATAAAAATCAGATTTGTCCAAAAATGGAAAACGGGTTTTTCGTAATAATTCAGATTTTTCAACAAATGGAAAAATAACGGTTTTTTTGACAAAAATATGATTTGTCAAATAATGGCAAAAATAACGGTTTTTCTTCAAAATTCAGATTTGTCATAAAATGGCAAAATGCCGGTTTTTTTCGACAAAAATCAGATTTTCCCAAAAATGGCAAACGGGTTTTTCGTCAAAATTCCAGATTTGCCAAAAAATGTCAAGATAACGGTTTTTTCCACAAAAGTCAGATATGTCAAAAAATGGCAAAAATAACGGTTTTTCGTCAAAATTCAGATTTGTCATAAAATGGCAAAATAACTCGGTTTTTTCGACAAAAATCAGATTTGTCCAAAAATGGCAAACGGGTTTTTCGTAATAATTCAGATTTGTCAACAAATGGAAATAACGTTTATTTTCAACAAAAATCAAATTTGTCAAAAAATGGCAAAAAAAAACGTAAAAATTCAGATTTGTCAAAAAATGGCAAAATAACGGTTTTTTTTTTCGAAAAAATCAGATTTGTTAAAAAATGGAAAAATAAGTGGTTTTTCAACAAAAATCAGATTCGTCTAAAAATGGCAATCGGTTTTTTCGTAAAAATTCAGATTTGCTAAAAAATTTCAAAATAACGTTTTTTTTTTCAATAAAAATCAGATTTGTCAAAAAATGGCAAAAAAAACGTATAAATTCAGATTTGCCAAAAAAATGTCAAAATAACGTTTTTTTTCAACAAAAATCAGATTTGTCAAAAAATGGCAAAAAAAAACGTAAAAATTCAGATTTGTCAAAAAATGGCAAAATAACGGTTTTTTTTTTCGAAAAAAATCAGGTTTGTTAAAAAATGGCGAAATAAGTGGTTTTTCAACAAAAATCAGATTTGTCTGAAAATGGCAATCGGTTTTTTCGTAAAAATTCAGATTTGCTAAAAAATTTCAAAATAACGTTTTTTTTTTCAATAAAAATCAGATTTGTCAAAAAATGGCAAAAAAATTGGGTTTTTTCGACAAAAATCAGATTTGTTAAAAAATGGCAAATATTTGTTTTTTTGACAAAAGTCAGATTTGTCAAAAAAATGGCAACGGTTTTTTCGTAAAAATTCAGATTTGCCAAAAAATGTCAAAATAACGTTTCCTTCAACAAAAATCAGATTTGTCAAAAAATGGCAAAAAAAAACCTAAAAATTCAGAATTGTCAAAAAATGGCAAAATAACGGATTTTTTCGACAAAAATCAGATTTGTCAAAAAATGGCTAAAATAACGGTTTTTCGTCAAAATTCAGATTTGTCATAAAATGGCAAAATTCCGGATTTTTTTCGACAAAAATCAGATTTTTCCCAAAATGGCAACGGTTTTTTCGTAAAAATTTAGATTTGCCAAAAAATTCAAAATAACGTTTTTTTCAACAAAAATCAGATATGTCAAAAATTGGAAAAAAAACGTAAAAATTACGAATTGTCAAAAAATGGCAAAAAAATGGCAAAATACAGTTTTTTCGACAAAAATCAGATTTGTCCAAAAATGGCAACGGTTTTTTCGTAAAAATTCAGATTTGTCAAAAAATGTCAAAATAACGTTTCCTTCAACAAAAATCAGATTTGTCAAAAAATGGCAAAATAACGGTTTTTTTCGACAAAAGTCCGATTTTTAAAAAAATGGCAAAATACAGTTTTTTCGACAAAAATCAGATTTGTCCAAAAATGGCAACGGTTTTTTCGTAAAAATTCAGATTTGCCAAAAAATGTCAAAATAAAGTTTTTTTTTTCAACAAAAAATAAGATTTGTCTAAAAAATGGCAAAAATGACGGGTTTTCGTCAAAATTCAGATGTGTCAAAAAAATGGCAAAATACCGTTTTTTTTTCGACAAAAAATCAGATTTGTCCAAAAATGGCAAAAGGGTTTTTCGTAAAAATTCAGATTAGTCAACAAATGGCAAAATAACGGATTTTTTTCGACAAAAATCAGATTTGTAAAAAAATGGCTAAAATAACGGTTTTTCGTCAAAATTCAGATTTGTCATAAAATGGCAAAATACCGTTTTTTTTTTCGACAAAAATCAGATTTTCCCAAAAATTTCAAACGGGTTTTTCGTCAAAATTCAGATGTGTCAAAAAAACGGCAAAATACCGTTTTTTTTTCGACAAAAAATCAGATTTGTCCAAAAATGGCAAAAAAAAAACCTAAAAATTCAGATTTGTCAAAAAATAGCAAAATAATTGGGTTTTTTCGACAAAAATCTGATTTGTTAAAAAATGGCAAATATTTGTTTTTTTGACAAAAGTCAGATTTGTCAAAAAAATGGCAACGGTTTTTTCGTAAAAATTCAGATTTGCCAAAAAATGTCAAAATAACGTTTCCTTCAACAAAAATCAGATTTGTCAAAAAATGGCAAAAAAAAAAACCTAAAAATTCAGAATTGTCAAAAAATGGCAAAATAACGGATTTTTTTCGACAAAAATCAGATTTGTCAAAAAATGGCTAAAATAACGGTTTTTCGTCAAAATTCAGATTTGTCATAAAATGGCAAAATTCCGGATTTTTTTCGACAAAAATCAGATTTTTCCCAAAATGGCAACGGTTTTTTCGTAAAAATTTAGATTTGCCAAAAATTTCAAAATAACGTTTTTTTTCAACAAAAATCAGATATGTCAAAAATTGGAAAAAAAAACGTAAAAATTACGAATTGTCAAAAAATGGCAAAATAACGGTTTTTTTCGACAAAAGTTAGATTTTTCAAAAAAAATGGCAAAATACAGTTTTTTCGACAAAAATCAGATTTGTCCAAAAATGGCAACGGTTTTTTCGTAAAAATTCAGATTTGTCAAAAAATGTCAAAATAACGTTTCCTTCAACAAAAATCAGATTTGTCAAAAAATGGCAAAATAACGGTTTTTTCGACAAAAGTCCGATTTTTAAAAAAAATGGCAAAATACAGTTTTTTCGACAAAAATCAGATTTGTCCAAAAATGGCAACGGTTTTTTCGTAAAAATTCAGATTTGCCAAAAAATGTCAAAATAAAGTTTTTTTTTTTCAACAAAAATAAGATTTGTCTAAAAAATGGCAAAAATGACGGTTTTTCGTCAAAATTCAGATGTGTCAAAAAAATGGCAAAATACCGTTTTTTTTCGACAAAAATCAGATTTGTCCAAAAATGGCAAACGGGTTTTTCGTAAAAATTCAGATTAGTCAACAAATGGCAAAATAACGGATTTTTTCGACAAAAATCAGATTTGTAAAAAAATGGCTAAAATAACGGTTTTTCGTCAAAATTCAGATTTGTCATAAAATGGCAAAATACCGTTTTTTTTCGACAAAAATCAGATTTTCCCAAAAATTTCAAACGGGTTTTTCGTCAAAATTCAGATGTGTCAAAAAAAACGGCAAAATACCGTTTTTTTTCGACAAAAATCAGATTTGTCCAAAAATGGCAAAAAAAACCTAAAAATTCAGATTTGTCAAAAAATAGCAAAATAATTGGGTTTTTTCGACAAAAATCTGATTTGTTAAAAAATGGCAAAATATCTGTTTTTTTTTTTGACAAAAGTCAGATTTGTCAAAAAAATGGCAAAATACCGTTTTTTTTCGATAAAAATCAGATTTGGCCAAAAATGGAAAACGGGTTTTTCGTAATAATTCAGATTTGTCAACAAATGGAATAATAACGGTTTTTTTGACAAAAAATATGATTTGTCAAATAATGGCAAAAATTACGGTTTTTCTTCAAAATTCAGATTTGCCAAAAAATGTCAAAATAACGTTTTTTTTCAACAAAAATCAGATTTGTCCAAAAATGGCAAAAAAAAAAAACTTAAAATTCGGATTTGTCAAAAAATGGCAAAATAACTCGGTTTTTTTGACAAAAATCAGATTTGTCCAAAAATGGCAAACGGGTTTTTCGTAATAATTCAGATTTGTCAATAAATGGAAATAACGTTTATTTTCAACAAAAATCAGATTTGTCAAAAAATGGCAAAAAAAAACGTAAAAATTCAGATTTGTCAAAAAATGGCAAAATAACGGTTTTCTTCAAAAAAATCAGATTTGTTAAAAAATGGCAAAATAAGTGGTTTTTCGACAAAAATCAGATTTGTCTAAAAATGGCATTCGGTTTTTTCGTAAAAATTCAGATTTGCTAAAAAATTTCAAAATAACGTTTTTTTTTTCAACAAAAATCAGATTTGTTAAAAAATGGCAAAAAAAAAAAACGTATGAATTAAGATTTGTCAATAAATGGCAAAATACAGTTTTTTTCGACAAAAATCAGATTTGTCCAAAAATGGCAACGCTTTTTTCGGAAAAATTCAGATTTGCCAATAAATGTCAATATAACGTTTTTTTTTCCAACAAAAAATCAGATTTGTCAAAAAATGGCAAAAAAAACGTAAAAATTCAGGTTTGTCAAAAAATGGCAAAATAACGGTTTTCTTCGAAAAAATCAGATTTGTTAAAAAATGGCAAAATAAGTGGTTTTTCAACAAAAATAAGATTCGTCTAAAAATGGCAATCGGTTTTTTCGTAAAAATTCAGATTTGCTAAAAAATTTCAAAATAACGTTTTTTTTTTCAATAAAAATCAGATTTGTCAAAAAATGGCAAAAGAAAACGTAGAAATTCAGATTTGTCAAAAAATGGCAAAATAATTGGGTTTTTTTCGACAAAAATCAGATTTGTTAAAAATTGCAAATATCTGTTTTTTTTTGACAAAAGTCAGATTTGTCAAAAAAATGGCAAAATACCGATTTTTTTTCGACAAAAATCAGATTTGTCCAAAAATGGCTAAAATAACGGTTTTTCGTCAAAATTCAGATTTGTCATAAAATGGCAAAATACCGTTTTTTTTCGACAAAAATCAGATTTGTCCAAAAATGGCAAAAAAACCTAAAAATTCAGATTTGTCAAAAAATGGCAAAATAATTGGGTTTTTTCGACAAAAATCAGATTTGTTAAAAATTGCAAATATCTGTTTTTTTTGACAAAAAGTCAGATTTGTCAAAAAATGGCAAAATACCGATTTTTTTTCGATAAAAATCAGATTTGTCCAAAAATGGAAAACGGTTTTTTCGTAAAAATTCAGATTTGCCAAAAAATGTCAAAATAACGTTTTCTTCAAAAAAAATCAGATTTGTCAAAAAATGCCACAAAAAAACGCAAAAATTCAGATTTGTCAAAAATGGCAAAATAACGGTTTTTTTTTTTCGAATAAAGTCAGACTTTTCCAAAAATGGAAAAATAACGGTTTTTATCGACAAAAAATCAGATTTGTCCAAAAATGGCAAACGGTTTTTTCGAATAAAGTCAGACTTTTCCAAAAAATGGAAAAATAACGTTTTCTTCAACAAAAATCAGATTTGTCAAAAAATGCAAAAAAAAAAAAGCAAAAATTCAGATTTGTCAAAAAATGGCAAAATAACGGTTTTTTTCGTCAAAATTCAGATTTGTCATAAAATGGAAAAATACCGGTTTTTTTCGACAAAAATAAAACTTGTCCAAAAATAGCAAACGGTTTTTTGGTAAAAATTCAGATTTGCCAAAAAATGTCAAAATAAAGTTTTAATCAAAAAAAAATTAGATTTGTCATAAAATGGCAAAAAAAACGTAAAAATTCATGTTTGTCAAAAAATGGCAAAATAACGTTTTTTTTTTCGGAAAAATCAGAGTTGTCAAAAAATGGCAAAAAAAACACATAAATTGAGATTTGTCAAAAAATGGCAAAATAACGGTTTTTTTCGACAAAAGTCTGATTTTTCAAAAAATGGCAAAATAACGGTTTTTTTTTTTTCGAAAAAATAAGATTTGTTAAAAAATGGCAAAATAAGTGGTTTTTCGACAAAAATCAGATTTGTCTAAAAATGGCAATCGGTTTTTTCGTAAAAATTCAGATTTGCTAAAAAATTTCAAAATAACGTTTTTTTTTCAACAAAAATCAGATTTGTCAAAAAATGGCAAAATAATTGGGTTTTTTCGACAAAAATCAGATTTGTTAAAAAATGGCAAATATCTGTTTTTTTTGACAAAAGTCAGATTTGTCAAAAAAATGGCAAAATACCGATTTTTTCGACAAAAATCAGATTTGTCCAAAAATGGCTAAAATCGGTTTTTTCGTAAAAATTCAGATTTGCCAAAAAATGGCAAAATAACGTTTCTTTTTCGACAAAAATCAGATTTGTCAAAAAATGGCAAAAAAAACGTAAAAATTCAGATTTGTCAAAAAATGGCAAAATAACGGTTTTTTTCGACAAAAATCAGATTTGTTAAAAAATGGCAAAATAAGTGGTTTTTCAAAAAAATCAGATTCGTTAAAAATGGCAATCGGTTTTTCGAAAAATTCAGATTTGCTAAAAATTTCAAAATAACGTTTTTTTTGACAAAAAAATCAGATTTGTCAAAAAAATGGCAAAAAACAAAATTAAAATTCGGATTTGTCAAAAAATGGCAAAATAACCGGTTTTTTCGACAAAAATCAGATTTGTCCAAAAATGGCAAACGGTTTTTTCGTAAAAATTCAGATTTGCCAAAAAATGGAAATAACGTTTCTTTTCAACAAAAATCAGATTTGTCAAAAAATGGCAAAAAAACGTAAAAATTCAGACTTGTCAAAAAATGGCAAAATAACGGTTTTCTTCGAAAAAATCAGATTTGTTAAAAAATGGCAAAATAAGTGGTTTTTCAACAAAAAATCAGATTCGTCTAAAAATGGCAATCGGTTTTTTCGTAAAAATTCAGATTTGCTAAAAAATTTCAAAATAACGTTTTTTTTTTCAACAAAAATCAGATTTGTCAAAAAATGGCAAAAAAAAAAACGTATTAAAATTCGGATTTGTCAAAAAATGGCAAAATAACTCGGTTTTTTCGACAAAAATCAGATTTGTCCAAAAAATGGCAAAAAAACGGTTTTTCGTAAAAATTCAGATTTGTCAAAAAATGGCAAAATAACGTTTTTTCTCAAAAAAAAAAGGACAAAAATAACGGTTTTTCGTCAAAATTCAGATTTGTCAAAAAATGGCAAAATGCCGGTTTTTTTCGACAAACATCAGATTTGTCCAAAAATGGCAAACGGTTTTTTCGTAAAAAATCAGATTTGCCAAAAAATGTCAAAATAACGTTTTTTTTCAACAAAAATCAGATTTGTCCAAAAATGGCAAAAAAACTTATTTTAAAAATTGGAAAAAAATACCTCGGTTTTTTTCGACAAAAATCAGATTTGTCCAAAAATGGCAAACGGGTTTTTCGTAAAAATTCAGATTTGCCAATAAATGGCAAAATAACGTTTATTTTCAACAAAAATCAGATTTGTCAAAAAATGGCAAAAAAACGTAAAAATTCAGATTTGTCAAAAAATGGCAAAATAACGGTTTTCTTCGAAAAAATCAGATTTGTCAAAAAATGGCAAAATAAGTGTTTTTCAACAAAAATCAGATTTGTCAAAAAATGGCAAAAAGATTTCGTAAAAATTCAGATTTGTCAAAAAATGGCAAAATAACGGTTTTTTTTCGACAAAATTCAGATTTGTTAAAAAATGGCAAAAAAAAAACGTATGAATTAATTTGTCAAAAAATGGCAAAATAACGGTTTTTTTTTCGACAAAAAATCAGATTTGTCCAAAAAATGGCAAACGTTTTTTCGGATAAATTCAGATTTAAAGTCAAAAAAATTTTTTTTTTTCAACAAAAATCAGATTTGTCAAAAAAATGGCAAAAATACGGTTTTTTCGTCAAAAATTCAGATTTGTCAAAAAAATGGTAAAATAACGTTTTTTTTTTCGACAAAAATCAGATTTGTCAAAAAATGGCAAAAAAACCTATCAGATTTGTCAAAAAATGGCAAAATAATTGGGTTTTTTCGACAAAAATCAGATTTGTTAAATAATGGCAAATATCTGTTTTTTTTGACAAAAGTCAGATTTGTCAAAAAAATGGCAAAATACCGATTTTTTTGATAAAAATCAGATTTGTCCAAAAATGGAAAAAACGGGTTTTTCGTAAAAATTCAGATTTGTCAACAAATGGAAAAATAACGGTTTTTTTTTGACAAAAATCAGATTTGTCAAAAAATGGCAAAAATAACAGTTTTCTTCAAAAATCAGATTTGTCATAAAATGGCAAAATAACGGTTTTTTCGACAAAAATCAGATTTGTCAAAAAATGGCAAACGGGTTTTTCGTCAAAATTCAGATTTGTCAAAAAAATGCCAAAATATCGTTTTTTTTTTTCGACAAAAATCAGATTTGTTTAAAAATGGCAAAAAAAACCTAAAAATTCAGATTTGTCAAAAAATGGCAAAATAATTGGGTTTTTTCGACAAAAATCAGATTTGTTAAAAAATGGCAAATATCTGTTTTTTTTTGACAAAAGTCAGATTTGTCAAAAAATGGCAAAAAAAAACGCAAGAATTCAGATTTGTCAAAAATGGCAAAATTTTTTTTTTTTAAAAGTCAGATTTGTCCAAAAATGGCAAAATAACGGTTTCCTTTCGACAAAAATTCAGATTTGTCAAAAAATGACAAATTTTTATTGGTAAAAATTCAGATTTGCCAAAAAATGGCAAAATAACGTTTTTTTTCAACAAAAATCAGATTTGTCAAAAAATGGAAAAAAAAAAACGTAAAAATTCAGATTTGTCAAAAAATGGCAAAATAACGGTTTTTTTTCGACAAAATACAGATTTTTCAAAAAAATGGCAAAATACAGTGTTTTTCGACAAAAATCAGATTTGTCCAAAAATGGCAACGGTTTTTTCGTAAAAATTCAGATTTGCAAAAAAATGTCAAAATAACGTTTTTTTCAACAAAAATCAGATTTGTCAAAAAATGGCAAAAAAAAAATTAAAAATTCAGATTTGTCAAAAAATGGCAAAATAACGGTTTTTTTCGACAAAAAGTCAGATTTAAAAAAAAATGGCAAAATACAGTTTTTTCAACAAAAATCAGATTTGTCCAAAAATGGCAAACGGTTTTTTCGTAAAAATTCAGATTTGCCAAAAAATGTCAAAATAACGTTTTTTTTTTCAACAAAAATCAGATTTGTCAAAAAAATGGCAAAAATGACGGTTTTTCGTCAAAATTCAGATTTGTCAAAAAATGGCAAAATACCGTTTTTTTTGACAAAAATCAGATTTGTCAAAAAATGGCAAAAAAAACCTAAAAAATCAGATTTGTCAAAAAATGGCAAAATAATTGGGTTTTTTCGAAAAAATCAGATTTGTTAAAAAATTTCAAAATATCTGGTTTTTTTTTGACAAAAGTCAGATATGTCAAAAAATGGCAAAAATAACGGTTTTTCGTCAAAATTCAGATTTGTCATAAAATGGCAAAATGCCGGTTTTTTTTCGACAAACATCAGATTTTCCCAAAAATGACAAACGGTTTTTTCGTAAAAAGTCAGATTTGCCAAAAAAATGGCAAAATAACGTTTTTTTTTTCAACAAAAATCAGATTTGTCAAAAAATGGCAAAAAAAACGTAAAAATTCAGGTTTGTCAAAAAATGGCAAAATAACGGTTTTCTCGACAAAAGTCAGATATCTCAAAAAAGGACAAAAATAACGGTTTTTCGTCAAAATTCAGATTTGTCATAAAATGGCAAAATGCCGGTTTTTTTTCGACAAAAATCAGATTTGTCCAAAAATGGCAAACGGGTTTTTTGTAAAAATTCAGATTTGCCAAAAAATGGCAAAATAACGTTTTTTTTTCAACAAAAATCAGATTTGTCAAAAAATGGCAAAAAAAAAACTTAAAATTCGGATTTGTCAAAAAATGGCAAAATACCCGGTTTTTTTTTCGACAAAAATCAGATTTGTCCAAAAATGGCAAACGGGTTTTTCGTAATAATTCAGATTTGTCAATAAATGGAAATAACGTTTATTTTCAACAAAAATCAGATTTGTCAAAAAATGGCAAAAAAAAAGTAAAAATTCAGATTTGTCAAAAAATGGCAAAATAACGGTTTTCTTCGAAAAAATCAGATTTGTTAAAAAATGGCAAAATAAGTGGTTTTTCAACAAAAATCAGATTTGTCTAAAAATGGCAATCGGTTTTTTCGTAAAAATTCAGATTTGCTAAAAAATTTCAAAATAACGTTTTTTTTTTCCAACAAAATTCAGATTTGTTAAAAAATGGCAAAAAAAAACGTATGAATTAAGATTTGTCAATAAATGGCAAAATACAGTTTTTTTCGACAAAAATCAGATTTGTCCAAAAATGGCAACGCTTTTTTCGGATAAATTCAGATTTGCCAAAAAAATGTCAAAATAAAGTTTTTTTTCAACAAAAAATCAGATTTGTCAAAAAAATGGCAAAAATGACGGTTTTTCGTCAAAATTCAGATGTGTCAAAAAAATGGTAAAATACCGTTTTTTTTTTCGACAAAAATCAGATTGATCCAAAAATGGAAAAAAAAATTTTTTCAGATTTGTCAAAAAATGGCAAAATAATTGGGTTTTTTCGACAAAAATCAGATTTGTTAAATAATGGCAAATATCTGTTTTTTTTGACAAAAGTCAGATTTGTCAAAAAAATGGCAAAATACCGTTTTTTTTCGATAAAAATCAGATTTGTCCAAAAATGGAAAACGGGTTTTTCGTAATAATTCAGATTTGTCAACAAATGGAAAAATAACGGTTTTTTTTTGACAAAAATATGATTTGTCAAATAATGGCAAAAATAACAGTTTTTCTTCAAAATTCAGATTTGTCATAAAATGGCAAATTGCCGGTTTTTTTTCGACAAAAATCAGATTTTCCCAAAAATGGCAAACGGGTTTTTCGTCAAAATTCAGATGTGTCAAAAAAATGCCAAAATATTGTTTTTTTTTTCGACAAAAAATCAGATTTGTTTAAAAATGGCAAAAAAAACCTAAAAATTCAGATTTGTCAAAAAATGGCAAAATAATTGGGTTTTTTTCGACAAAAATCAGATTTGTTAAAAAATGGCAAAATATCTGTTTTTTTTTGACAAAAGTCAGATTTGTCAAAAAATGCCACAAAAAAAAAACGCAAGAATTCAGATTTGTCAAAAAATGGCAAAATAACGGTTTTTTTTTTTAAAAGTCAGACTTTTCCAAAAATGGCAAAATAACGGTTTCCCTTTCGACAAAAATCAGATTTGTCAAAAAATGACAAACGGTTTTTAGGTAAAAATTCAGATTTGCCAAAAAATGTCAAAATAACGTTTTTTTTTTCAACAAAAATCAGATATGTCAAAAAATGGAAAAAAAAAACGTAAAAATTCAGAATTGTCACAAAATGGCAAAATAACGGTTTTTTTCGACAAAAGACAGATTTTTCAAAAAAATGGCAAAATACAGTTTTTTCGACAAAAATCAGATTTGTCCAAAAATGGCAACGGTTTTTTAGTAAAAATTCAGATTTGCAAAAAAATGTCAAAATAACGTTTCCTTCAACAAAAATCAGATTTGTCAAAAAATGGCAAAAAAAAAGTAAAAATTCAGAATTGTCAAAAAATGGCAAAATAACGGTTTTTTCGACAAAAGTCAGATTTAAAAAAAATGGCAAAATACAGCTTTTTTGACAAAAATCAGATTTGTCCAAAAATGGCAACGGTTTTTTCGTAAAAATTCAGATTTGCCAAAAAATGTCAAAATAAAGTTGTTTTTTTTTCAACAAAAATCAGATTTGTCAAAAAAATGGCAAAAATGACGGTTTTTCGTCAAAATTGAGATGTGTCAAAAAAATGGCAGAATACCGTTTTTTTTGACAAAAATCAGATTTGTCCAAAAATGGCAAAAAAAACCTAAAAATTCAGATTTGTCAAAAATGGCAAAATAATTGGGTTTTTTTCGAAAAAATCAGATTTGTTAAAAAATTTCAAAATATCTGGTTTTTTTTGACAAAAGTCAGATATCTCAAAAAATGACAAAAATAACGGTTTTTCGTCAAAATTCAGATTTGTCATAAAATGGCAAAATGCCGGTTTTTTTTCGACAAACATCAGATTTTCCCAAAAATGACAAACGGTTTTTTTCGTAAAAAGTCAGATTTGCCAAAAAAATGTCAAAATAACGTTTTTTTTTTTCAACAAAAATCAGATTTGTCAAAAAATGGCAAAAAAAAACGTAAAAATTCAGGTTTGTCAAAAAATGGCAAAATAACGGTTATCTCGACAAAAGTCAGATATCTCAAAAAAGGACAAAAATAACAGTTTTTCGTCAAAATTCAGATTTGTCATAAAATGGCAAAATGCCGGATTTTTTTTTCGACAAAAATCAGATTTGTCCAAAAATGGCAAACGGGTTTTTTGTAATAATTCAGATTTGTCAATAAATGGAAATAACGTTTATTTTCAACAAAAATCAGATTTGTCAAAAAATGGCAAAAAAAACGTAAAAATTCAGATTTGTCAAAAAATGGCAAAATAACGGTTTTCTTCGAAAAAATCAGATTTGTTAAAAAATGGCAAAATAAGTGGTTTTTCAACAAAAATCAGATTTGACTAAAAATGGCAATCGGTTTTTTCGTAAAAATTCAGATTTGCTAAAAAATTTCCAAATAACGTTTTTTTTTCAACAAAATTCAGATTTGTTAAAAAATGGCAAAAAAAAACGTATGAATTAAGATTTGTCAATAAATGGCAAAATACAGTTTTTTTCGACAAAAATCAGATTTGTCCAAAAATGGCAACGCTTTTTTCGGATAAATTCAGATTTGTCAAAAAATGTCAAAATAAAGTTTTTTTTTTCAACAAAAATCAGATTTGTCAAAAAAATGGCAAAAATGACGGTTTTTCGTCAAAATTCAGATGTGTCAAAAAAATGGTAAAATACCGTTTTTTTTCGACAAAAATCAGATTGATCCAAAAATGGAAAAAAAAAAAATCAGATTTGTCAAAAAATGGCAAAATAATTGGGTTTTTTTCGACAAAAAATCAGATTTGTTAAATAATGGCAAATATCTGTTTTTTTTGACAAAAGTCAGATTTGTCAAAAAAATGGCAAAATACCGTTTTTTTTCGATAAAAATCAGATTTGTCCAAAAATGGAAAACGGGTTTTTCGTAATAATTCAGATTTGTCAACAAATGGAAAAATAACGGTTTTTTTTTGACAAAAATATGATTTGTCAAATAATGGCAAAAATAACAGTTTTTCTTCAAAATTCAGATTTGTCATAAAATGGCAAATTGCCGGTTTTTTTTTTCGACAAAAATCAGATTTTCCCAAAAATGGCAAACGGGTTTTTCGTCAAAATTCAGATGTGTCAAAAAAATGCCAAAATATTGTTTTTTTTTTTTCGACAAAAATCAGATTTGTTTAAAAATGGCAAAAAAAACCTAAAAATTCAGATTTGTCAAAAAATGGCAAAATAATTGGGTTTTTTTCGACAAAAATCAGATTTGTTAAAAAATGGCAAATATCTGTTTCTTTTTGACAAAAGTCAGATTTGTCAAAAAAATGCCACAAAAAAAAACGCAAGAATTCAGATTTGTCAAAAAATGGCAAAATAACGGTTTTTTTTTTTAAAAAGTCAGACTTTTCCAAAAATGGCAAAATAACGGTTTCCTTTCGACAAAAATCAGATTTGTCAAAAAATGACAAACGGTTTTTAGGTAAAAATTCAGATTTGCCAAAAAATGTCAAAATAACGTTTTTTTCAACAAAAATCAGATATGTCAAAAAATGGAAAAAAAAAAACGTAAAAATTCAGAATTGTCACAAAATGGCAAAATAACGGTTTTTTCGACAAAAGACAGATTTTTCAAAAAAATGGCAAAATACAGTTTTTTCGACAAAAATCAGATTTGTCAAAAAATGGCAACAGTTTTTTTTTCAACAAAATCAGATTTAAAAAATGCAAAATAAGTGGTTTTTCAACAAAAATCAGATTTGTCTAAAAATGGCAATCGGTTTTTTCGTAAAAATTCAGATTTGCTAAAAAATTTCAAAATAACGTTTTTTTTTCAACAAAAATTCAGATATGTTAAAAAATGGCAAAAAAAAAACGTATGAATTAAGATTTGTCAATAAATGGCAAAATACAGTTTTTTTTCGACAAAAATCAGATTTCTCCAAAAATGGCAACGCTTTTTTCGGATAAATTCAGATTTGTCAATAAATGTCAATATAACGTTTTTTTTTTTTCAACAAAAATCAGATTTGTCAAAAAATGGCAAAAAAAATAAAAAAAAAATTCAGGTTTGTCAAAAAATGGCTAAATAACGGTTTTTTTCGAAAACATCAGATTTGTTAAAAAAATGGCAAAATAAGTGTTTTTTTTTCGACAAAAATCAGATTTGTCCAAGAACTGCAAACGGTTTTTTCGCAAAAATTCAGATTTGCCAAAAAATTTCAAAATAACGTTTCCTTCAACAAAAATCAGATTTGTCAAAAAATGGCAAAAAAAAAAATTTAAAAATTCAGAATTGTAAAAAAATGGCAAAATAACGGTTTTTTCGACAAAAGTCAGATTTTTAAAAAAAATGGCAAAATACAGTTTTTTCGACAAAAATCAGATTTGTCCAAAAATGGCAACGGTTTTTTCGTCAAAATTCAGATGTGTCAAAAAAATGCCAAAATATTGTTTTTTTTTTCGACAAAAATCAGATTTGTCCAAAAATGGCAAAAAAAAACCTAAAAATTCAGATTTGTCAAAAAATGGCAAAATAATTGGGTTTTTTTCGACAAAAAATCAGATTTGTTAAAAAATGGCAAATATCTGTTTTTTTTTGACAAAAGTCAGATTTGTCAAAAATGCCACAAAAAAAAAACCAAGAATTCAGATTTGTCAAAAAATGGCAAAATAACGGTTTTTTTTCGAAAAAAGTCAGACTTTTCCAAAAATGGCAAAATAACGGTTTCCTTTCGACAAAAATCAGATTTGTCAAAAAATGGCAAACGGTTTTTCGTAAAAATTCAGATTTGCCAAAAAATGGCAAAATAACGGTTTTTTCGACAAAACAGATAATTTTAAAAAAATGCAAAATACAGTTTTTGACAAAGACAGATTTGTCCATAGAAATGGCAAACGGTTTTTAAAAAATTCAGATTTGCCAAAAAATGTCAAAATAACGTATTTTTTCAACAAAAATCAGATTTGTCAAAAAAATGGAAAAAAAACGTTTTTTTTTAACAAAAATCAGATTTGTCCAAAAATGGCAAAATAACGGTTTTTTCGACAAAAGTCAGATTTGCCAAAAAATGACAAAATAAAGTTTTTTTTTCAACAAAAATCAGATTTGTCAAAAAAATGGCAAAAAACGGTTTTTCGTAAAAATTCAGATGTGTCAAAAAAATGGCAAAATACCGTTTTTTTCGACAAAAATCAGATTTGTCCAAAAATGGCAAAAAAAAACCTAAAAATTCAGATTTGTCAAAAATGGCAAAATAATTGGGTTTTTTCGACAAAAATCAGATTTGTTAAAAAATTTCAAAATATCTGGTTTTTTTTTGACAAAATTCAGATATCTCAAAAAATGACAAAAATAACGGTTTTTCGTCAAAATTCAGATTTGTCATAAAATGGCAAAATGCCGGTTTTTTTTCGACAAACATCAGATTTTCCCAAAAATGACAAACGGTTTTTTTCGTAAAAAGTCAGATTTGCCAAAAAAATGTCAAAATAACGTTTTTTTTTTTCAACAAAAATCAGATTTGTCAAAAAATGGCAAAAAAACGTAAAAATTCAGGTTTGTCAAAAAATGGCAAAATAACGGTTTTCTCGACAAAAGTCAGATATCTCAAAAAAGGAAAAAAATAGGGGTTTTTCGTCAAAATTCTGATTTGTCATAAAATGGCAAAATGCCGGTTTTTTTTCGACAAACATCAGATTTTCCCAAAAATGACAAACGGTTTTTTCGTAAAAATTCAGATTTGCTAAAAAATTTCAAAATAACGTTTTTTTTTCAACAAAATTCAGATTTGTTAAAAAATGTCAAAAAAAAAAAAAAAACGTATGAATTAAGATTTGTCAATAAATGGCAAAATACAGTTTTTTCGACAAAAATCAGATTTGTCCAACAATGGCAACGCTTTTTTCGAATAAATTCAGATTTGTCAATAAATGTCAATATAACGTTTTTTTTTTCAACAAAAATCAGATTTGTCAAAAAATGGCAAAAAAAACGTTAAAATTCAGGTTTGTCAAAAAATGGCAAAATAACGGTTTTTTCAACAAAATCAGATTTGTTAAAAAATGGCAAATTAAGTGTTTTTTTTTCGACAAATATCAAAATAACGTTTTTATCAACAAAAATCAGATTTGTCATAAGATGACAAAAAAAAATCGTAAAAATTCATGTTTGTCAAAAAATGGCTAAATAACGGTTTTTTCGAAAACATCAGATTTGTTAAAAAATGACAAAATATCTGGTTTTTTTTGACAAAAGTCAGATATCTCAAAAAATGACAAAAATAACGGTTTTTCGTCAAAATTCAGATTTGTCATAAAATGGCAAAATGCCGGTTTTTTTTCGACAAACATCAGATTTTCCCAAAAATGACAAACGGTTTTTTCGTAAAAAGTCAGATTTGCCAAAAAATGTCAAAATAACGTTTTTTTTTCAACAAAACTCAGATTTGTCAAAAAATGGCAAAAAAAACGTAAAAATTCAGATTTGTCAAAAAATGGCAAAATAACGGTTTTCTCGACAAAAGTCAGATATCTCAAAAAAGGACAAAAATAACGGTTTTTCGTCAAAATTCAGATTTGTCATAAAATGGCAAAATGCCAGTTTTTTTCGACAAACATCAGATTTGCCCAAAAATGACAAACGGTTTTTTCGTAAAAAGTCAGATTTGCCAAAAAATGTCAAAATAACGTTTTTTTTTTTTTCAACAAAAATCAGATATGTCCAAAAATGGCAAAAAAAAAACTTAAAATTCGGATTTGTCAAAAAATGGCAAAATAACTCGGTTTTTTTCGACAAAAATCAGATTTGTCCAAAAATGGCAAACGGGTTTTTCGTAATAATTCAGATTTGTCAATAAATGGAAATAACGTTTATTTTCAACAAAAATCAGATTTGTCAAAAAATGGCAAAATAATTGGGTTTTTTCGACAAAAAATCAGATTTGTTAAATAATGGCAAATATCTGTTTTTTTTTTACATAAGTCAGATTTGTCAAAAAAATGGCAAAATACCGTTTTTTTTCGATAAAAATCAGATTTGTCCAAAAATGGAAAACGGGTTTTTCGTAATAATTCAGATTTGTCAACAAATGGAAAAATAACGGTTTTTTTTGACAAAAATATGATTTGTCAAATAATGGCAAAAATAACAGTTTTTCTTCAAAATTCAGATTTGTCATAAAATGGCAAATTGCCGGTTTTTTTTCGACAAAAATCAGATTTTCCCAAAAATGGCAAACGGGTTTTTCGTCAAAATTCAGATGTGTCAAAAAAATGCCAAAATATTGTTTTTTTTTTCGACAAAAATCAGATTTGTCCAAAAATGGCAAAAAAAACCTAAAAATTCAGATTTGTCAAAAAATGGCAAAATAATTGGGTTTTTTTCGACAAAAATCAGATTTGTTAAAAAATGGCAAATATCTGTTTTTTTTTGACAAAAGTCAGATTTGTCAAAAAATGCCACAAAAAAAAACGCAAGAATTCAGATTTGTCAAAAAATGGCAAAATAACGGTTTTTTTCGAAAAAAGTCAGACTTTTCCAAAAATGGCAAAATAACGGTTTCCTTTCGACAAAAATCAGATTTGTCAAAAAATGGCAAACGGTTTTTTCGTAAAAATTCAGATTTGCCAAAAAATGGCAAAATAACGGTTTTTTTCGACAAAAGTCAGATTTTTTAAAAAAATGCAAAATACAGTTTTTTTCGACAAAGATCAGATTTGTCCATAGATGGCAAACGGTTTTTAGGTAAAAATTCAGATTTGCCAAAAAATGTAAAAATAACGTTTTTTTCAACAAAAATCAGATATGTCAAAAAATGGAAAAAAAAAAAAACGTAAAAATTCAGAATTGCCACAAAATGGCAAAATAACGGTTTTTTCGACAAAAGACAGATTTTTCAAAAAAATGGCAAAATACAGTTTTTTCGACAAAAATCAGATTTGTCAAAAAATAGCAACGGTTTTTTAGTAAAAATTTAGATTTGCAAAAAAATGTCAAAATAACGTTGTCTTCAACAAAAATCAGATTTGTCAAAAAATGGCAAAAAAAAACCGTAAAAACTCAAAATTGTCAAAAAATGGCAAAATAACGGTTTTTTCGACAAAAGTCAGATTTAAAAAAAAAGGCAAAATACAGTTTTTTTGACAAAAATCAGATTTGTCATAAAATGGCAAAATGCCGGTTTTTTTTCGACAAACATCAGATTTTCCCAAAAATGGCAAACGGTTTTTTCGTAAAAATTCAGATTTGCCAAAAAATGTCAAAATAACTCGGTTTTGTTCAACAAAAATCAGATTTGTCCAAAAAGGGCAAAAAAAAACTTAAAATTCGGATTTGTCAAAAAATGGCAAAATAACTCGGTTTCTTCGACAAAAATCAGATTTGTCCAAAAATGGCAAACGGGTTTTTCGTAATTATTCAGATTTGTCAAAAAATGGCAACAAAAACGTAAAAATTCAGATTTGTCAAAAAATGGCAAAATAACGGTTTTTTTTTTCGAAAAAAATCAGATTTGTTAAAAATTGGCAAACGGGTTTTTCGTAAAAATTCAGATTTGTCAAAAAATGGCAAAATAACGTTTTTTTTTCGACAAAAATCAGATTTGTCAAAAAAATGGCAAAAATAACGGTTTTTCGTCAAAATTCAGATTTGTCATAAAAATGGCAAAATACCGTTTTTTTTCGACAAAAATCAGATTTGTCCAAAAATGGCAAAAAACGGTTTTTCGTAAAATTCAGATTTGTCAAAAAATGGCAAAATAATTGGGTTTTTTCGACAAAAAATCAGATTTGTTAAAAAATGGCAAATATCTTTTTTTTTCGACAAAAGTCAGATTTGTCAAAAAATGGCAAAAAAAACGCAAGAAATTCAGATTTGTCAAAAAATGGCAAAATAACGGTTTTTTTTCGAAAAAATCAGATTTGTCAAAAAATGGCAAAATAACGGTTTTTTTCGACAAAAATCAGATTTGTCAAAAAATGGCAAAAAACGGTTTTTTTCGTAAAAATTCAGATTTGCCAAAAAATGGCAAAATAACGGTTTTTTTTTCGACAAAAGTCAGATTTTTTCAAAAAATGGCAAAATAACAGTTTTTTTCGACAAAGAATCAGATTTGTCCAAAGATGGCAAACGGTTTTTTCGTAAAAATTCAGATTTGCCAAAAAATGTCAAAATAACGTATTTTTTTCAACAAAAATCAGATATGTCAAAAAATGGAAAAAAAACGTAAAAATTCAGAATTGTCAAAAAATGGCAAAATAACGGTTTTTTCGACAAAAGTCAGATTAAAATTTTTAAAAAATGGCAAAATACAGTTTTTTTCGACAAAAATCAGATTTGTCCAAAAATGGCAAAATTTTTTTCCTAAAAATTCAGATTTGCCAAAAAATGTCAAAATAAAGTTTTTTTTTCAACAAAAATCAGATTTGTCAAAAAAATGGCAAAATAAACGGTTTTTTCGTCAAAATTCAGATGTGTCAAAAAAATGGCAAAATACCGTTTTTTTTCGACAAAAATCAGATTTGTCCAAAAAATGGCAAACGGGTTTTTCGTAATAATTCAGATTTGTCAACAAATGGAAAATAACGTTTATTTTCAACAAAAATCAGATTTGTCAAAAAATGGCAACAAAAACGTAAAAATTCAGATTTGTCAAAAAATGGCAAAATAACGGTTTTTTTTTCGAAAAAATCAGATTTGTTAAAAATTGGCAAAATAAGTGGTTTTTCAACAAAAATCAGATTTGTCTAAAAATGGCAATCGGTTTTTTCGTAAAAATTCAGATTTGCTAAAAAATTTCAAAATAACGTTTTTTTTTCAATAAAAATCAGATTTGTCAAAAAATGGCAAAAGAAAACGTAGAAATTCAGATTTGTCAAAAAATGGGTAAATAACGGATTTTTCGACAAAAGTCAGATTGGTCAAAACAATGGCAAAATACCGTTTTTTTTCGACAAAAATCAGATTTGTCCAAAAATGGCAAACGGGTTTTTCGTAAAAATTCAGATTAGTCAACAAATGGCAAAATAACGGATTTTTTTCGACAAAAATCAGATTTGTCAAAAAATGGCTAAAATAACGATTTTTCGTCAAAATTCAGATTTGTCATAAAATGGCAAAATAACGTTTTTTTTTTCGACAAAAAATCAGATTTGTCCAAAAAATGGCAAAAAAAAAACCTTACAAAATTCAGATTTGTCAAAAAATGGCAAAATAATTGGGTTTTTTCGACAAAAATCAGATTTGTTAAAAAATGGCAAATATCTGTTTTTTTTACAAAAGTCAGATTTGTCAAAAAAAATGGCAAAATACCGTTTTTTTTTCGATAAAAATCAGATTTGTCCAAAAATGGAAAACGGTTTTTTCGTAAAAATTCAGATTTGCCAAAAAATGTCAAAATAACGTTTTCTTTCAAAAAAAATCAGATTTGTCAAAAAATGGCAAAAAAACGGTTTTTTCGAAAAAAGTCAGATTTGTCAAAAAATGGCAAAATAAGGGTTTTTTTTCGACAAAAATCAGATTTGTCAAAAAATGGCAAAATAACGTTTTTTTCAAAAAAAATCAGATTTGTCAAAAAATGGCAAAATAACGGTTTTTTCGAAAAAAGTCAGATTTTCCAAAAATGCCAAAATAACGTTTTTTTTCGACAAAAATCAGATTTGTCAAAAAATGGCAAAAAAAACGGTTTTTCGTAAAAATTCAGATTTGTCAAAAAATGGCAAAATAACGGTTTTTTTCGACAAAAGTCAGATTTTTCAAAAAAATGGCAAAATATAGTTTTTTTGACAAAAATCAGATTTGTCCAAAAATGGCAAACGGTTTTTTGCGTAAAAAATCAGATTTGCCAAAAAATGGCAAAATAACGTTTTTTTTCAACAAAAATCAGATTTGTCAAAAAATGGAAAAAAAACGTTTTTCGAAAAATTCAGATTTGTCAAAAAATGGCAAAATATACGTTTTTTTCGACAAAAATTCAGATTTGTCAAAAAATGGCAAAATAATTGGGTTTTTTCGACAAAAATCAGATTTGTTAAAAAATGTCAAAATATCTGGTTTTTTTCGACAAAAGTCAGATTTGTCAAAAAATGGCAAAATACCGTTTGTTTTCGATAAAAATCAGATTTGTCCAAAAAATGGAAAACGGGTTTTTCGTAATAATTCAGATTTGTCAACAAATGGAAAAATAACGGTTTTTTTTTGACAAAAATCAGATTTGTCAATTAATGGCAAAAATTACGGTTTTTCTTCAAAATTCAGATTTGTCATAAAATGGCAAAATGCCGGTTTTTTTTCGACAAAAAATCAGATTTGTCCCAAAAAATGGCAAATGGTTTTTTCGTAAAAATTCAGATTTGCCAAAAAAATGGCAAAATAACGTTTTTTTTTTTCATCAAAAATCAGATTTGTCAAAAAATGGCAAAATAAAACGTCAAAAAATCAGATTTGTCAAAAAATGGCAAAAAATGACGGTTTTTCGACAAAATTCAGATTTGTCAAAAAAATGGCAAAATACCGTTTTTTTTTTCGACAAAAAATCAGATTTGTCCAAAAATGGCAAAAAAATTACCTAAAAATTCAGATTTGTCAAAAATGGCAAAATAACTGTTTTTTTTGACAAAAATCAGATTTGTCAAAAAATGGCAAAATAACTGTTTTTTTTGACAAAAGTCAGATTTGTCAAAAAATGGCAAAATACCGTTTTTTTTCGATAAAAATCAGATTTGTCCAAAAATGGAAAATAAGTTTTTCGTAAAAATTCAGATTTGTCAAAAAATGGAAAAATAACTCGGTTTCTTCGACAAAAATCAGATTTGTTAAAAAATGGCAAAATAAGTTGTTTTTCAACAAAAATCAGATTTGTCTAAAAATGGCAAACGTGTTTTTTAACGTAAAAAATTCAGATTTGTCAAAAAAATGGCAAAATAACGTTTTTTTTTCAATAAAAATCAGATTTGTCAAAAAATGGCAAAAAAAAACGTAGAAATTCAGATTTGTCAAAAAATGGGAAAATAACGGATTTTTTCGACAAAAGTCAGATTTGTCAAAAAAATGGCAAAATACCGTTTTTTTTCGACAAAAATCAGATTTGTCCAAAAATGGCAAACGGTTTTTTTCGTAAAAATTCAGATTAGTCAACAAATGGCAAAATAACGGTTTTTTTTCGACAAAAATCAGATTTGTCAAAAAAATGGCAAAAATAACGGTTTTTCGTCAAAATTCAGATTTGTCAAAAAATGGCAAAATACCGTTTTTTTTTCGACAAAAATCAGATTTGTCCAAAAATGGCAAAAAAAAACCTAAAAATTCAGATTTGTCAAAAAAATGGCAAAATAATTGGGTTTTTTTTCGACAAAAATCAGATTTGTCAAAAAATGGCAAAATTATCCGTTTTTTTGACAAAATTCAGATTTGCCAAAAAATGGCAAAATAACGTTTTTTTTCAACAAAAATCAGATTTGTCAAAAAATGGCAAAAAAACGGTCGTAAAAATTCAGATTTGTCAAAAAATGGCAAAATAACGGTTTTTTTCGACAAAAGTCAGATTTGTCAAAAAAATGGCAAAATACCGTTTTTTTCGACAAAAATCAGATTTGTCCAAAAATGGCAAACGGTTTTTTCGTAAAAATTCAGATTTGCCAAAAAATGTCAAAATAACGTTTCAATCAACAAAAATCAGATTTGTCAAAAATTTGTCAAAAAATGGCAAAAAAACGTTTTTTCGACAAAACGAAAAATTCAGATTTGTCAAAAAATGGCAAAATAACGGTTTTTTTCGACAAAAATCAGATTTGTCAAAAAATGGCAAAATAACTGGTTTTTTTTTGACAAAAATCAGATTTGTCAAAAAAAAATCAGATTTGTCAAAAATGGCAACGGTTTTTTCGTAAAAATTCAGATTTGCCAAAAAATGTCAAAATAAAGTTTTTTTTTCGACAAAAATCAGATTTGTCAAAAAAATGGCAAAAATGACGGTTTTTCGTCAAAATTCAGATGTGTCAAAAAAATGGCAAAATACCGTTTTTTTTTCGACAAAAATCAGATTTGTCCAAAAATGGCAAAAAAAAACCTAAAAATTCAGATTTGTCAAAAAATGGCAAAATAATTGTGTTTTTCGACAAAAATCAGATTTGTTAAAAAATGGCAAAATATCTGGTTTTTTTGACAAAAGTCAGATTTGTCAAAAAAATGGCAAAATACCGTTTGTTTTCGATAAAAATCAGATTTGTCAAAAAATGGCAAAATGGGTTTTTCGTAAAAATTCAGATTTGTCAAAGAAATGGCAAAATAACTCGGTTTTTTTTCGACAAAAATCAGATTTGTTAAAAAATGGCAAAATAAGTTGTTTTTCAACAAAAATCAGATTTGTCTAAAAATGGCAAACGGTTTTTTTCGTAAAAATTCAGATTTGCCAAAAAATTTCAAAATAACGTTTTTTTTTTTCAATAAAAATCAGATTTGTCAAAAAATGGCAAAAGAAAACGTAGAAATTCAGATTTGTCAAAAAATGGGTAAATAACGGATTTTTCGACAAAAGTCAGATTGGTCAAAACAATGGCAAAATACCGTTTTTTTCGACAAAAATCAGATTTGTCCAAAAATGGCAAACGGGTTTTTCGTAAAAATTCAGATTTGTCAACAAATGGCAAAATAACGGATTTTTTTCGACAAAAATCAGATTTGTAAAAAAATGGCTAAAATAACGGTTTTTCGTCAAAATTCAGATTTGTCATAAAATGGCAAAATACCGTTTTTTTTCGACAAAAAATCAGATTTGTCCAAAAAATGGCAAAAAAAAAAAAACCTTAAAATTCAGATTTGTCAAAAAATGGCAAAATAATTGGGTTTTTTCGACAAAAATCAGATTTGTTAAAAAATGGCAAAATAACTGTTTTTTTTGACAAAAAAAATCAGATTTGTCAAAAAATGCCTCAAAAAAAAACGCAAGAATTCAGATTTGTCAAAAAATGGCAAAATAACGGTTTTTTCTCTTCAAAAAGTCAGATTTTTCAAAAAATGGCAAAATAACGGTTTTTTTTCGACAAAAATCAGATTTGTCAAAAAATGGCAAACGGTTTTTTCGTAAAAATTCAGATTTGTCAAAAAATGGCAAAATAACGGTTTTTTCGACAAAAATCAGATTTTTCAAAAAAATGGCAAAATACAGTTTTTTTTTTCGACAAAAATCAGATTTGTCCATAAATGGCAAACGGTTTTTACGGTAAAAATTCAGATTTGCCAAAAAATGTCAAAATAACGTTTTTTTCAACAAAAATCAGATATGTCAAAAAATGGAAAAAAAAAACGTAAAAATTCAGAATTGTCAAAAAATGGCAAAATAACGGTTTTTTCGACAAAAGTCAGATTTTTCAAAAAATGGCAAAATACAGTTTTTTTTCGACAAAAATCAGATTTGTCCAAAAATGGCAACGGGTTTTTCGTAAAAATTCAGATTTGCCAAAAAATGTCAAAATAACGTTTCCTTCAACAAAAATCAGATTTGTCAAAAAATGGCAAAAAAAAAAACGTAAAAATTCAGAATTGTCAAAAAATGGCAAAATAACGGTTTTTTTCGACAAAAATCAGATTAAAAAAAAAATGGCAAAATACAGTTTTTTTGACAAAAATCAGATTTGTCCAAAAATGGCAACGGTTTTTTCCTAAAAATTCAGATTTGCCAAAAAATGTCAAAATAAAGTTTTTTTTTTTTTCAACAAAAATCAGATTTGTCAAAAAAAATGGCAAAAATGACGGTTTTTCGTCAAAATTCAGATGTGTCAAAAAAATGGCAAAATACCGTTTTTTTTTTCGACAAAAATCAGATTTGTCCAAAAATGGCAAAAAAAAACCTAAAAATTCAGATTTGTCAAAAATGGCAAAATAATTGGGTTTTTTCGACAAAAATCAGATTTGTTAAAAAATTTCAAAATATCTGGTTTTTTTTTGACAAAAGTCAGATTTGTCAAAAAAAATGGCAAAATACCGTTTGTTTTCGATAAAAATCAGATTTGTCCAAAAATGGAATTGGGTTTTTCGTAATAATTCAGATTTGTCAACAAATGGAAAAATAACGGTTTTTTTTGACAAAAATATGATTTGTCAAATAATGGCAAAAATAACGGTTTTTCTTCAAAATTCAGATTTGTCATAAAATGGCAAAATGCCGGTTTTTTTTCGACAAAAATCAGATTTTCCCAAAAATGGCAAACGGTTTTTTCGTAATAATTCAGATTTGTCAAAAAATGGCAAAATAACTCGGTTTTTTTCGACAAAAATCAGATTTGTCCAAAAATGGCAAACGGGTTTTTCGTAATAATTCAGATTTGTCAACAAATGGAAATAACGTTTATTTTCAACAAAAATCAGATTTGTCAAAAAATGGCAACAAAAACGTAAAAATTCAGATTTGTCAAAAAATGGCAAAATAACGGTTTTTTTTTTTTCGAAAAAATCAGATTTGTTAAAAATTGGCAAAATAAGTGGTTTTTCAACAAAAATCAGATTTGTCTAAAAATGGCAATCGGTTTTTTCGTAAAAATTCAGATTTGCTAAAAAATTTCAAAATAACGTTTTTTTTTTCAATAAAAATCAGATTTGTCAAAAAATGGCAAAAGAAAACGTAGAAATTCAGATTTGTCAAAAAATGGGTAAATAACGGATTTTTCGACAAAAGTCAGATTGGTCAAAACAATGGCAAAATAACAAAAATCAGATTTGTCCAAAAATGGCAAACGGTTTTTTCGTAAAAATTCAGATTTGTCAAAAAATGGCAAAATAACGGTTTTTTTCGACAAAAATCAGATTTGTCAAAAAATGGCAAAAAAACGATTTTTCGTCAAAATTCAGATTTGTCAAAAAATGGCAAAATACCGTTTTTTTCGACAAAAATCAAAAAAATGGCAAAAAAAAAAAGATTTGTCAAAAAATGGCAAAATAATTGGGTTTTTTTCGACAAAAATCAGATTTGTTAAAAAATGGCAAATATCTGTTTTTTTTTCGACAAAAGTCAGATTTGTCAAAAAAATGGCAAAATACCGTTTTTTTTTTCGATAAAAATCAGATTTGTCCAAAAATGAAAAACGGTTTTTTTCGTAAAAATTCAGATTTACCAAAAAATGTCAAAAATAACGGTTTTCTTAAAAAAAAAAATGATTTGTCAAAAAATGCCAAAAAAAAAAAACGTCAAGAATTCAGATTTGTCAAAAAATGGCAAAATAACGGTTTTTTTCGAAAAAAGTCAGACTTTTCCAAAAATGCCAAAATAACGGTTTTTTGTCGACAAAAATCAGATTTGTCAAAAAATGGCAAACGGTTTTTTCGTAAAAATTCAGAATTGTCAAAAAATGGCAAAATAACGGTTTTTTTTCGACAAAAGTCAGATTTTTCAAAAAAATGGCAAAATATAGTTTTTTCGACAAAAATCAGATTTGTCCAAAGATGGCAAACGGTTTTTCGGGTAAAAATTCAGATTTGCCAAAAAAGGCCAAAATAACGTTTTTTTCAACAAAAATCATATATGTCAAATAATGGAAAAAAACGTAAAAATTCAGAATTGTCAAAAAATGGCAAAATAAAGTTTTTTTCGACAAAATTCAGATTTGTCAAAAATGGCAAAATAATTGGGTTTTTTCGACAAAAATCAGATTTGTTAAAAAATTTCAAAATATCTGGTTTTTTTCGACAAAAGTCAGATTTGTCAAAAAAATGGCAAAATACCGTTTGTTTTCGATAAAAATCAGATTTGTCCAAAAATGGAAACGGGTTTTTCGTAATAATTCAGATTTGTCAACAAATGGAAAAATAACGGTTTTTTTTTGACAAAAATATGATTTGTCAATTAATGGCAAAAATTACGGTTTTCCTTCAAAATTCAGATTTGTCATAAAATGGCAAAATGCCGGTTTTTTTCGACAAAAATCAGATTTTCCCAAAAATGGCAAATGGTTTTTTCGTAAAAATTCAGATTTGCCAAAAAATTTCAAAATAACGTTTTTTTTTTCATCAAAAATCAGATTTGTTAAAAAATGGTAAAATAAGTGTTTTTTTCAACAAAAATCAGATTTGTCAAAAAAATGGCAAAAATTACGGTTTTTCGTCAAAATTCAGATGTGTCAAAAAAATGGCAAAATACCGTTTTTTTTTCGACAAAAATCAGATTTGTCTAAAAATGGCAAAAAAAAACCTAAAAATTCAGATTTGTCAAAAATGGCAAAATATCTGTTTTTTTTGACAAAAGTCAGATTTGTTAAAAAATTTCAAAATATCTAGTTTTTTTGACAAAAGTCAGATTTGTCAAAAAAATGGCAAAATACCGTTTGTTTTCGATAAAAATCAGATTTGTCCAAAAATGGAATTGGGTTTTTCGTAATAATTCAGATTTGTCAACGAATGGAAAAATAACGGTTTTTTTTGACAAAAATATGATTTGTCAAATAATGGCAAAAATAACGGTTTTTCTTCAAAATTCAGATTGTCAAAAATGCAAAATACAGTTTTTTTCGACAAAGATCAGATTTGTCCATAGATGGCAAACGGTTTTTTGGTAAAAATTCAGATTTGCCAAAAAATGTCAAAATAACGTTTTTTTCAACAAAAATCAGATATGTCAAAAAATGGAAAAAAAAAAAACGTAAAAATTCAGAATTGTCACAAAATGGCAAAATAACGGTTTTTTCGACAAAAGACAGATTTTTCAAAAAAATGGCAAAATACAGTTTTTTCGACAAAAATCAGATTTGTCCAAAAATGGCAACGGTTTTTTCGTAAAAATTCAGATTTGCAAAAAAATGTCAAAATAACGTTTCCTTCAACAAAAATCAGATTTGTCAAAAAATGGCAAAAAAAAAAAACGTAAAAATTCAGAATTGTCAAAAAATGGCAAAATAACTTTAAACAAAAAAAATAAATTGCCAAAAATGGCAACGGTTTTTTCCTAAAAATTCAGATTTGCCAAAAAATGTCAAAATAAAGTTTTTTTTTTCAACAAAAAATCAGATTTGTCAAAAAAATGGCAAAAATGACGGTTTTTCGTCAAAATTCAGATGTGTCAAAAAAATGGCAAAATACCGTTTTTTTTTCGACAAAAATCAGATTTGTCCAAAAATGGCAAAAAAAAACCTAAAAATTCAGATTTGTCAAAAATGGCAAAATAATTGGGTTTTTTCGACAAAAATCAGATTTGTTAAAAAATTTCAAAATATCTGGTTTTTTTGACAAAAGTCAGATTTGTCAAAAAAATGGCAAAATACCGTTTGTTTTCGATAAAAATCAGATTTGTCTAAAAATGGAATTGGGTTTTTCGTAATAATTCAGATTTGTCAACAAATGGAAAAATAACGGTTTTTTTTGACAAAAATATGATTTGTCAAATAATGGCAAAAATAACGGTTTTTCTTCAAAATACAGATTTGTCAAAAAATGGCAAAATAACTCGGTTTTTTCGACAAAAATCAGATTTGTCAAAAAATGGCAAACGGGTTTTTCGTAATAATTCAGATTTGTCAACAAATGGAAATAACGTTTATTTTCAACAAAAATCAGATTTGTCAAAAAATGGCAACAAAAACGTAAAAATTCAGATTTGTCAAAAAATGGCAAAATAACGGTTTTTTTTTTCGAAAAAATCAGATTTGTTAAAAAATTGGCAAAATAAGTGGTTTTTCAACAAAAATCAGATTTGTCTAAAAATGGCAATCGGTTTTTTTCGTAAAAATTCAGATTTGCTAAAAAATTTCAAAATAACGTTCTTTTTTTTCAATAAAAATCAGATTTGTCAAAAAATGGCAAAAGAAAACGTAGAAATTCAGATTTGTCAAAAAATGGGTAAATAACGGATTTTTTCGACAAAAGTCAGATTGGTCAAAACAATGGCAAAATACCGTTTTTTTCGACAAAAATCAGATTTGTCCAAAAATGGCAAAAAAAACCTTTCAAAAATTCAGATTTGTCAAAAAATGGCAAAATAATTGGGTTTTTTCGACAAAAAATCAGATTTGTTAAAAAATGGCAAATATCGGTTTTTTTCGTCACAAAAGTCAGATTTGTCAAAAAATGGCAAAATACCGTTTGTTTTCGATAAAAATCAGATTTGTCCAAAAATGGAAAATGGGTTTTTCGTAATAATTCAGATTTGTCAAAAAATGGAAAAATAACTCGGTTTTTTTCGACAAAAAATCAGATTTGTCAAAAATTGGCAAAATAAGTTGTTTTTCAACAAAAATCAGATTTGTCTAAAAAATGGCAAAATACGGTTTTTTTTCGTCAAAAATTCAGATTTGCCAAAAAATGGCAAAATAACGTTTTTTTTCAACAAAAATCAGATTTGTCAAAAAATGGCAAAAGAAAACGTAAAAATTCAGATTTGTCAAAAAATGGCAAAATAACGGATTTTTTCGACAAAAGTCAGATTTGTCAAAAAATGGCAAAATACCGTTTTTTTCGACAAAAATCAGATTTGTCCAAAAATGGCAAACGGGTTTTTCGTAAAAATTCAGATTAGTCAACAAATGGCAAAATAACGGATTTTTTTCGACAAAAATCAGATTTGTCAAAAAAATGGCTAAAATAACGGTTTTTCGTCAAAATTCAGATTTGTCATAAAATGGCAAAATACCGTTTTTTTCGACAAAAATCAGATTTGTCCAAAAATGGCAAAAAAAACCTAAAAATTCAGATTTGTCAAAAAATGGCAAAATAATTGGGTTTTTTCGACAAAAATCAGATTTGTTAAAAAAATGGCAAAATATCTGGTTTTTTTCGACAAAAGTCAGATTTGTCAAAAAAATGGCAAAATACCGTTTGTTTTTCGATCAAAAATCAGATTTGTCCAAAAATGGAAAACGGGTTTTTTCGTAATAATTCAGATTTGTCAACAAATGGAAAAATAACGGTTTTTTTTCGACAAAAATCAGATTTGTCAAAAAATGGCAAAAATTACGGTTTTTCTTCAAAATTCAGATTTGTCATAAAATGGCAAAATACCGGTTTTTTTCGACAAAAATCAGATTTTCCCAAAAATGGCAAATGGTTTTTTCGTAAAAATTCAGATTTGCCAAAAAATGTCAAAATAACGTTTTTTTTTTCATCAAAAATCAGATTTGTCAAAAAATGGGAAAAGAAAACGTAGAAATTCAGATTTGTCAAAAAATGGGTAAATAACGGATTTTTTCGACAAAAGTCAGATTGGTCAAAACAATGGCAAAATACCGTTTTTTTTTCGACAAAAATCAGATTTGTCCAAAAATGGCAATTGGGTTTTTCGTAAAAATTCAGATTTGTCAACAAATGGAAAAATAACTCGGTTTCTTCGACAAAAATCAGATTTGTTAAAAATTGGCAAAATAAGTTGTTTTTCAACAAAAATCAGATTTGTCTAAAAATGGCAAAAAAAAACTTTTTTCGTAAAAATTCAGATTTGCAAAAAAAATGTCAAAATAACGTTTTTTTTTTCAACAAAAATCAGATTTGTCAAAAAATGGCAAAAGAAAACGTAGAAATTCAGATTTGTCAAAAAATGGGTAAATAACGGATTTTTCGACAAAAGTCAGATTGGTCAAAACAATGGCAAAATACCGTTTTTTTTTCGACAAAAATCAGATTTGTCCAAAAATGGCAAACGGGTTTTTCGTAAAAATTCAGATTAGTCAACAAATGGCAAAATAACGGATTTTTTTTCGACAAAAATCAGATTTGTCAAAAAATGGCTAAAATAACGGTTTTTCGTCAAAATTCAGATTTGTCATAAAATGGCAAAATACCGTTTTTTTTCGACAAAAATCAGATTTGTCCAAAAATGGCAAAAAAAAAAACCTAAAAATTCAGATTTGTCAAAAAAATGGCAAAATAATTGGGTTTTTTCGACAAAAATCAGATTTGTTAAAAAATGGCAAATACGGTTTTTTTTGACAAAAATTCAGATTTGCCAAAAAATGCCAAAAAAAAACGTTTTTTTCAAACAAAAATTCAGATTTGTCAAAAAAATGGCAAAAATAACGGTTTTTTTCGAAAAAATTCAGATTTGTCAAAAATATGGCAAAATAACGGTTTCTTTTCGACAAAAATCAGATTTGTCAAAAAATGGCAAAAGGTTTTCCTAAAAATTCAGATTTGTCAAAAAATGGCAAAATAACTGGGGTTTTTTCGACAAAAATCAGATTTGTTAAAAAAATGGCAAAATATCAGTTTTTTTTCGACAAAAGTCAGATTTGTCCAAAAAAATGGCAAAATACCGTTTGTTTTCGATAAAAATCAGATTTGTCCAAAAATGGCAAAATAACGTTTTTTTCGTAAAAAATCAGATTTGTCAAAAAATGGAAAAAAAAAACGTTTTTTTGAAAAAATCAGATTTGTCAAAAAATGGCAAAAATAACGGTTTTTTCGTCAAAATTCAGATTTGTCAAAAAATGGCAAAATACGGTTTTTTTCGTAAAAATTCAGATTTGTCCAACAAATGGCAAAAATAACGGTTTTTTTCGTAAAAATTCAGATTTGTCAAAAAATGGCAAAAGTAACGTTTTTTCGACAAAAATCAGATTTGTCAAAAAATGGCAAAAAAAAGTTTTTCGACAAAAATCAGATTTGTCAAAAAATGGCAAAAAAAACGGTTTTTTCGACAAAATTCAGATTTGTCAAAAAAATGGCAAAATACAGTTTTTTTCGACAAAAATCAGATTTGTCCAAAAATGGCAACGGTTTTTTCGTAAAAATTTAGATTTGCCAAAAAATGTCAAAATAAAGTTTTTTTTTTCAACAAAAATCAGATTTGTCAAAAAAATGGCAAAAATGACGGTTTTTCGTCAAAATTCAGATGTGTCAAAAAAATGGCAAAATACCGTTTTTTTTTCGACAAAAATCAGATTTGTCCAAAAATGGCAAAAAAAAAAACCTAAAAATTCAGATTTGTCAAAAATGGCAAAATAATTGGGTTTTTTCGACAAAAATCAGATTTGTTAAAAAATGGCAAAATATCTGGTTTTTTTTGACAAAAGTCAGATTTGTCAAAAAAATGGCAAAATACCGTTTGTTTTCGATAAAAATCAGATTTGTCCAAAAATGGAAACGGGTTTTTCGTAATAATTCAGATTTGTCAACAAATGGAAAAATAACGGTTTTTTTTTGACAAAAATATGATTTGTCAAAAAATGGCAAAAATAACGGTTTTTCGTCAAAATTCAGATTTGTCATAAAATGGCAAAATTTTCGACAAAACAATTTCAAAAATGGCAAACGGGTTTTTCGTAATAATTCAGATTTGTCAAAAAATGGCAAAATAACGTTTTTTTTCAACAAAAATCAGATTTGTCAAAAAATGGCAAAAAGTTTACGTAAAAATTCAGATTTGTCAAAAAATGGCAAAATAACGTTTTTTTTCGACAAAAAATCAGATTTGTTAAAAAATGGCAAAATAAATGGTCTTTTTCAACAAAAATCAGATTTGTCAAAAAATGGCAAAATACGGTTTTTTTTTCGAAAAAATCAGATTTGTTAAAAAATTTCAAAATAACGTTTTTTTTCAACAAAAATCAGATTTGTCAAAAAATGGCAAAAAAATTTTCGTAAAAATTCAGATTTGCCAAAAAATGTCAAAATAACGTTTTTTTTTTCAACAAAAATCAGATTTGTCAAAAAATGGCAAAAGGATACGTAGAAATTCAGATTTGTCAAAAAATGGGTAAATAACGGATTTTTCGACAAAAGTCAGATTGGTCAAAACAATGGCAAAATACCGTTTTTTTCGACAAAAATCAGATTTGTCCAAAAATGGCAAACGGGTTTTTCGTTAAAATTCAGATTAGTCAACAAATGGCAAAATAACGGATTTTTTTCGACAAAAATCAGATTTGTCAAAAAATGGCTAAAGTAATGGTTTTTCGCCAAAATTCAGATTTGTCAAAAAATGGCAAAATACCGTTTTTTTTTCGACAAAAATCAGATTTGTCCAAAAATGGCAAAACGGTTTTTCGTAAAAATTCAGATTTGCCAAAAAATGTCAAAATAAAGTTTTTTTTTTCAACAAAAATTAGATTTGTCAAAAAAATGGCAAAATATCTGGTTTTTTTCGACAAAAGTCAGATTTGTCAAAAAAATGGCAAAATACCGTTTTTTTTGACAAAAATCAGATTTGTCAAAAATGGCAAAAACTAAAAAATCAGATTTGTCCAAAAATGGAAAATGGTTTTTTCGTAATAATTCAGATTTGTCAACAAATGGAAAAATAACGGTTTTTTTTTGACAAAAATATGATTTGTCAAAAAATGACAAAAATAACGGTTTTTCTTCAAAATTCAGATTTGTCATAAAATGGCAAACGGGTTTTTCGTAATAATTCAGATTTGTCAACAAATGGAAAAATAACGGATTTTTTTCGACAAAAATCAGATTTGTCAATAAATGGCTAAAGTAACGGCTTTTCGCCAAAATTCAGATTTGTCATAAATTGGCAAAATACCGTTTTTTTTCGACAAAAATCAGATTTGTCCAAAAATGGCAAAAAAAAAACCTAAAAATTCAGATTTGTCAAAAAAATGGCAAAATACCGTTTTTTTCGACAAAAATCAGATTTGTCCAAAAATGGCAACGGTTTTTTTCGTAAAAATTTAGATATGCCAAAAAATGTCAAAATAAAGTTTTTTTTTTCAACAAAAATTAGATTTGTCAAAAAAATGGCAAAAATGACGGTTTTTCGTCAAAATTCAGATGTGTCAAAAAATATGGCAAAATACCGTTTTTTTCGACAAAAATCAGATTTGTCCAAAAATGGCAAAAATAAAAACCTAAAAATTCAGATTTGTCAAAAATGGCAAAATAATTGGGTTTTTTCGACAAAAATCAGATTTGTTAAAAAATGGCAAAATATCTGGTTTTTTGACAAAAGTCAGATTTGTCAAAAAAATGGCAAAATACCGTTTGTTTTCGATAAAAATCAGATTTGTCCAAAAATGGAAACGGGTTTTTCGTAATAATTCAGATTTGTCAACAAATGGAAAAATAACGGTTTTTTTGACAAAAAATATGATTTGTCAAAAAATGACAAAAATAACGGTTTTTCGTCAAAATTCAGATTTGTCATAAAATGGCAAAACGGGTTTTTTTCGTAATAATTCAGATTTGTCAACAAATGGAAATAACGTTTATTTTCAACAAAAATCAGATTTGTCAAAAAATGGCAAAAAAAACGTAAAAATTCAGATTTGTCAAAAAATGGCAAAATAACGGTTTTTTTTTTTCGAAAAAATCAGATTTGTTAAAAAATGGCAAAATAAGTGGTCTTTCAACAAAAATCAGATTTGTCTAAAAATGGCAATCGGTTTTTTCGTAAAAATTCAGATTTGCTAAAAAATTTCAAAATAACGTTTTTTTTCAATAAAAATCAGATTTGTCAAAAAATGGCAAAAAAAAACGTATAAATTCAGATTTGCCAAAAAATGTCAAAATAACGTTTTTTTTTTCAACAAAAATCAGATTTGTCAAAAAATGGCAAAAGGATACGTAGAAATTCAGATTTGTCAAAAAATTTGTAAATAACGGATTTTTCGACAAAAGTCAGATTGGTCAAAACAATGGCAAAATACCGTTTTTTTCGACAAAAATCAGATTTGACCAAAAATGGCAAACGGGTTTTTCGTTAAAATTCAGATTAGTCAACAAATGGCAAAATAACGGATTTTTTTTCGACAAAAATCAGATTTGTCAAAAAATGGCTAAAGTAATGGTTTTTCGCCAAAATTCAGATTTGTCATAAAATGGCAAAATACCGTTTTTTTTTCGACAAAAATCAGATTTGTCCAAAAATGGCAAAAAAAAACCTAAAAATTCAGATTTGTCAAAAAAATGGCAAAATACCGTTTTTTTTCAACAAAAATTAGATTTGTCAAAAAAATGGCAAAAATGACGGTTTTTCGTCAAAATTCAGATGTGTCAAAAATATGGCAAAATACCGTTTTTTTCGACAAAAATCAGATTTGTTTAAAATTGGCAAAAAAAAAAAACTAAAAATTCAGATTTGTCAAAAATGACAAAATAATTGGGTTTTTTTCGACAAAAATCAGATTTGTTAAAAAATGGCAAAATATCTGGTTTTTTTGACAAAAGTCAGATTTGTCAAAAAAATGGCAAAATACCGTTTGTTTTCGATAAAAATCAGATTTGTCCAAAAATGGAAACGGGTTTTTCGTAATAATTCAGATTTGTCAACAAATGGAAAAATAACGGTTTTTTTTGACACAAATATGATTTGTCAAATAATTACAAAAATAACGGTTTTTCTTCAAAATTCAGATTTGTCATAAAATGGCAAAATGCCGGTTTTTTTCGACAAAAATCAGATTTTCCCAAAAATGGCAAACGGTTTTTTCGTAAAAATTCAGATTAGTCAAACAAATGGCAAAATAACGGATTTTTTTCGACAAAAATCAGATTTGTCAAAAAATGGCTAAAGTAATGGTTTTTCGCCAAAATTCAGATTTGTCATAAAATGGCAAAATACCGTTTTTTTTCGACAAAAATCAGATTTGTCCAAAAATGGCAAAAAAAACCTAAAAGTTCAGATTTATCAAAAAATGGCAAAATAACTCGGTTTTTTTCGACAAAAATCAGATTTGTCCAAAAATGGAAAACGGTTTTTTCGTAAAAATTCAGATTTGCCAAAAGATTTCAAAATAACGTTTTTTTTTCATCAAAAATCAGATTTGTTAAAAAAATGGTAAAATAAGTGGTTTTTTCGACATAAATCAGATTTGTCTAAAAATGGCAAACGGTTTTTTCGTAAAAATTCAGATTTGCCAAAAAATTTCAAAATAACGTTTTTTTTTTCAACAAAAATCAGATTTGTCAAAAAAAGGCAAAAAAAAACGTAAAAATTCAGAATTGTCAAAAAATGGCAAAATAACGGTTTTTTTCGAAAAAAGTCAGATTTGTCAAAAATGGCAAAAAATAACGGATTTTCGCCAAAATTCAGATTTGTCATAAAATGTCAGAATACCGGTTTTTTTTCGACAAAAATCAGATTTGTCCAAAAATGGCAAACGGTTTTTCTACAAAAATCAGATTTGTCTAAAAATGGCAATCGTTTTTTTCGTAAAAATTCAGATTTGCTAAAAAATTTCAAAATAATGTTTTTTTTTCAATAAAAATCAGATTTGTCAAAAAATGACAAAAAAACGTATAAATTCAGATTTAGCAAAAAATGTCAAAATAACGTTTTTTTTTAACAACAAAAATCAGATTTGTCAAAAAATGGCAAAAGAAAACGTAGAAATTCAGATTTGTCAAAAAATGGGTAAATAACGGATTTTTCGACAAAAATCAGATATGACAAAAAATGGCTAAAATAACGGTTTTTCGTCAAAATTCAGATTTGCCAAAAAATGTCAAAATAACGTTTTTTTTTCAACAAAAATCAGATTTGTCAAAAAATGGCAAAAGAAAACGTAGAAATTCAGATTTGTCAAAAAATTTGTAAATAACGGATTTTTCGACAAAAGTCAGATTGGTCAAAACAATGGCAAAATACCGTTTTTTTCGACAAAAATCAGATTTGTCCAAAAATGGCAAACGGGTTTTTCGTAAAAATTCAGATTAGTCAACAAATGGCAAAATAACGGATTTTTTTCGACAAAAATCAGATTTGTCAAAAAATGGCTAAAGTAATGGTTTTTCGCCAAAATTCAGATTTGTCATAAAATGGCAAAATACAGTTTTTTTTCGACAAAAATCAGATTTGTCCAAAAATGGCAAAAAAAACCCTAAAAATTCAGATTTGTCAAAAAAATGGCAAAATACCGTTTTTTTTCGACAAAAATCAGATTTGTCCAAAAATGGCAACGGTTTTTTCGTAAAAATTCAGATATGCCAAAAAATGTCAAAATAAAGTTTTTTTTTTTTCAACAAAAATTAGATTTGTCAAAAAAATGGCAAAAATGACGGTTTTTCGTCAAAATTCAGATGTGTCAAAAATATGGCAAAATACCGTTTTTTTTCGACAAAAATCAGATTTGTCCAAAAATGGCAAAAAAAAAACCTAAAAATTCAGATTTGTCAAAAATGGCAAAATAATTGGGTTTTTTCGACAAAAATCAGATTTGTTAAAAAATGGCAAAATATCTGGTTTTTTTGACAAAAGTCAGATTTGTCAAAAAAATGGCAAAATACCGTTTGTTTTCGATAAAAATCAGATTTGTCCAAAAAATGGAAACGGGTTTTTCTTCAAAATTCAGATTTGTCATAAAATGGCAAAATGCCGGTTTTTTTTTCGACAAAAATCAGATTTTCCCAAAAATGGCAAACGGGTTTTTCGTAAAAATTCAGATTAGTCAACAAATGGCAAAATAACGGATTTTTTTTCGACAAAAATCAGATTTGTCCAAAAATGGCTAAAGTAATGGTTTTTCGCCAAAATTCAGATTTGTCATAAAATGGCAAAATACCGTTTTTTTTCGACAAAAATCAGATTTGTCCAAAAATGGCAAAAAAACCTAAAAATTCAGATTTGTCAAAAAAATGGCAAAATACCGTTTTTTTTCGATAAAAATCAGATTTGTCCAAAAATGGAAAACGGGTTTTTTGTAATAATTCAGATTTGACAACAAATGGAATAATAACGGTTTTTTTTGACAAAAATATGATTTGTCAAATAATGGCAAAAATAACGGTTTTTCTTCAAAATTCAGATTTGTCATAAAATGGCAAAATACCGGTTTTTTTTCGACAAAAATCAGATTTGTCCAAAAATGGCAAACGGTTTTTTCGTAAAAATACAGATTTGCCAAAAAATGTCAAAATAACGTTTTTTTTTCAACAAAAATCAGATTTGTCAAAAAATGGCAAAAAAAAAACGTAAAAATTCAGAATTGTCAAAAAGTGGCAAAATAACGGTTTTTTTCGAAAAAAGTCAGATTTGCTAAAATATTTCAAAATAATGTTTTCTTTTTCAATAAAAATCAGATTTGTCCAAAAATGGCAAACGGGTTTTTCGTAAAAATCAGATTTGTCAAAAAATGGCTAAAGTAACGGTTTTTCGCCAAAATTCAGATTTGTCATAAAATGGCAAAATACCGTTTTTTTCGACAAAAATCAGATTTGTCCAAAAATGGCAAAAAAAACCTAAAAATTCAGATTTGTCAAAAAAATGGCAAAATACCGTTTTTTTTTCGATAAAAATCAGATTTGTCCAAAAAATGGAAAACGGGTTTTTTGTAATAATTCAGATTTGACAACAAATGGAATAATAACGGTTTTTTTTTTTGACAAAAATATGATTTGTCAAATAATGGCAAAAATAACGGTTTTTCTTCAAAATTCAGATTTGTCATAAAATGGCAAAATACCGGTTTTTTTTTCGACAAAAATCAGATTTGTCCAAAAATGGCAAACGGTTTTTTCGTAAAAATACAGATTTGCCAAAAAATGTCAAAATAACGTTTTTTTTCAACAAAAATCAGATTTGTCAAAAAATGGCAAAAAAAAACGTAAAAATTCAGAATTGTCAAAAAGTGGCAAAATAACGGTTTTCTCGACAAAAGTCAGATATCTCAAAAAATGACAAAAATAACTGTTTTTCGTCAAAATTCAGATTTGTCAAAAAATGGCAAACGGGTTTTTCGTAATAATTCAGATTTGTCAACAAATGGCAAAATAAGTGTTTTTTTCGACAAAAATCAGATTTATCAAAAAATGGCAAAAAAAAAAAAAACGTATAAATTCAGATTTGCCAAAAAATGTCAAAATAACTTTTTTTTTTCAACAAAAATCAGATTTGTCAAAAAATGGCAAAAGAAAACGTAGAAATTCAGATTTGTCAAAAAATGGGTAAATAACGGATTTTTCGACAAAAGCCAGATTGGTCAAAACAATGGCAAAATACCGTTTTTTTCGACAAAAATCAGATTTGTCCAAAAATGGCAAACGGGTTTTTCGTAAAAATTCAGATTAGTCAACAAATGCCAAAATAAGTGTTTTTTTTCGACAAAAATCAGATTTGTCAAAAAATGGCAAAAAAAAACGTAAAAATTCAGAATTGTCAAAAAATGGCAAAATAACGGTTTTTTTTCGACAAAAGTCAGATTTGTCAAAAATGGCAAAAAATAACGGTTTTTCGCCAAAATTCAGATTTGTCATAAAATGGCAAATTACCGGTTTTTTTCGACAAAAATCAGATTTGTCCAAAAATGGCAAACGGTTTTTTCGTAAAAGTTCAGATTTGCAAAAAAAATGTCAAAATAAAGTTTTTTTTTTCAACAAAAGTTAGATTTGTCAAAAAATTGCAAAAAAAAAACGTAAAAATTCAGAATTGTCAAAAAATGGCAAAATAACGGTTTTTTCCACAAAAGTCAGATATGACAAAAAATGGCTAAAATAATGGTTTTTCGTCAAAATTCAGATTTGTCATAAAATGGCAAAATACCGTTTTTTCTTTCGACAAAAATCAGATTTGTCCAAAAATGACAAAAAAAAAACTTAAAATTCGGATTTGTCAAAAAATGGCAAAATAACTCGGTTTTTTCGACAAAAATCAGATTTGTCTAAAAATGGCAAACGGGTTTTTCGAAAAAATGCAGATTTACCAAAAAATGTCAAAATCACGTTTTTTTCATCAAAAATCAGATTTGTCAAAAAATGGCAAAAAAAAACCTAAAAATTCAGATTTGTCAAAAAATGTCAAAATAACGGTTTTTTTTTTTTTCGAAAAACTCAAAAAATGACAAAAATAACGGTTTTTCGTCAAAATTCAGATTTGTCATAAAATGGCAAACGGGTTTTTCGTAATAATTCAGATTTGTCAACAAAAGAAAAAAACGTTTATTTTCAACAAAAATCAGATTTGTCAAAAAATGGCAAAGAAAAACGTAAATATTCAGATTTGTCAAAAAATGGCAAAATAACGTTTTTTTTTCGACAAAAATCAGATTTGTCAAAAAATGGCTAAAGTAACGGTTTTTCGCCAAAAATCAGATTTGTCTAAAAATGGCAAAATACCGTTTTTTTTCGACAAAAATCAGATTTGTCCAAAAATGGCAAAAAAAAACCTAAAAATTCAGATTTGTCAAAAAAATGGCAAAATACCGTTTTTTTTTTCGATAAAAATCAGATTTGTCCAAAAATGGAAAACGGGTTTTTGTAATAATTCAGATTTGTCAACAAATGGAAAAATAACGGTTTTTTTGACAAAAATATGATTTGTCAAATAATGGCAAAAATAACGGTTTTTCTTCAAAATTCAGATTTGTCATAAAATGGCAAAATGCCGGTTTTTTTCGACAAAAAATCAGATTTTCCCAAAAATGGCAAACGGGTTTTTCGTCAAAATTCAGATGTGTCAAAAAAAATGGCAAAAAACCGTTTTTTTTCGACAAAAATCAGATTTGTCCAAAAATGGCAAAAAAAAAACCCTAAAAATTCAGATTTGTCAAAAAATGTCAAAATAATTGGGTTTTTTTCGAGAAAAATCAGATTTGTTAAAAAATGGCAAATATCTGTTTTTTTTGACAAAAAGTCAGATTTGTCAAAAAAATGGCAAAATAACGTTTGTTTTTCGACCAAAATCAAATTTGTCCAAAAATGGCAAAAAAAAAAAACTTAAAATTCGGATTTGTCAAAAAATGGCAAAATAACTCGGTTTTTTCAAAACAATGGCAAAATACCGTTTTTTTCGACAAAAATCAGATTTGTCCAAAAATGGCAAACGGGTTTTTCGTAAAAATTCAGATTAGTCAAATAATGGCAAAATAACGGATTTTTTTCGACAAAAATCAGATTTGTCAAAAAATGGCTAAAATAACGGTTTTTCGTCAAAATTCAGATTTGTCATAAAAGGGCAAAATACCGTTTTTTTTTTCGACCAAAATCAGATTTGTCTAAAAATGGCAAAAAAAAAAAACCTAAAAATTCAGATTTGTCAAAAAATGGCAAAATAATTGGGTTTTTTCGACAAAAATCAGATTTGTTAAAAAATGGCAAATATCTGTTTTTTTTTGACAAAAGTCAGATTTGTCAAAAAAATGGCAAAATACCTCTTTTTTCGATAAAAATCAGATTTGTCCAAAAATGGAAAACGGGTTTTTCGTAATAATTCAGATTTGTCAACAAATGGAAAAATAACGGTTTTTTTTTGACAAAAATCAGATTTTCCCAAAAATGGCAAACGGGTTTTTCGTCAAAATTCAGATTTGTCATAAAATCGCAAAATGCCGGTTTTTTTCGACAAAAATCAGATTTGTCAAAAAATGGAAAACGGGTTTTGCTTCAAAATTCAGATTTGTCATAAAATGGCAAAATGCCGGGTTTTTTTTCGACAAAAATCAGATTTTCCCGAAAATGGCAAACGGGTTTTTCGTCAAAATTCAGATGTGTCAAAAAAATGGCAAAATACCGTTTTTTTTTTCGACAATAATCAGATTTGTCCAAAAATGGCAAAAAAAAAACTAAAAATTCAGATTTGTCAAAAAATGGCAAAATAATTGGGTTTTTTCGACAAAAATCAGATTTGTTAAAAAATGGCAAATATCTGTTTTTTTTTTGACAAAAGTCAGATTTGTCAAAAAAATGGCAAAATACCGTTTTTTTTCGATAAAAATCAGATTTGTCCAAAAATGGAAAACGGGTTTTTCGTAATAATTCAGATTTGTCAACAAATGGAAAAATAACGGTTTTTTTTTGACAAAAATCAGATTTTCCCAAAAATGGCAAACGGGTTTTTCGTCAAAATTCAGATTTGTCATAAAATCGCAAAATGCCGGTTTTTTTTCGACAAAAATCAGATTTGTCAAAAAATGGAAAACGGGTTTTGCTTCAAAATTCAGATTTGTCATAAAATGGCAAAATGCCGGGTTTTTTTCGACAAAAATCAGATTTTCCCGAAAATGGCAAACGGGTTTTTCGTCAAAATTCAGATGTGTCAAAAAAATGGCAAAATACCGTTTTTTTTTCGACAATAATCAGATTTGTCCAAAAATGGCAAAAAAAAAACCTAAAAATTCAGATTTGTCAAAAAATGTCAAAATAATTGGGTTTTTTCGGCAAAAATCAGATTTGTTAAAAAATGGCAAAATATCTGTTTTTTTTTTTTTGACAAAAGTCAGATTTGTCAAAAAAATGGCAAAATAAAGTGTTTTTTTTCGATAAAAATCAGATTTGTCCAAAAATGGAAAACGGGTTTTTCGTAATAATTCAGATTTGTCAACAAATGGAATAATAACGGTTTTTTTTACAAAAATATGATTTGTTATAAAATGGCAAAATGCCGGTTTTTTTTCGACAAACATCAGATTTTCCCAAAATTGACAAACGGTTTTTTCGTAAAAATTCAGATTTGCCAAAAAATGTCAAAATAACGTTTTTTTTCAACAAAAATCAGATTTGTCAAAAAATGGCAAAAAAAAAAAACCTAAAAATTCAGATTTTTCAAAAAGTGGCAAAATAACGGTTTTCTCGACAAAAGTCAGATATCTCAAAAAATGACAAAAATAACGGTTTTTCGTCAAAATTCAGATTTGTCATAAAATGGCAAAATACCGTTTGTTTTTCGACAAAAATCAAATTTGTCCAAAAATGGCAAAAAAAAAAACTTAAAATTCGGATTTGTCAAAAAATGGCAAAATAACTCGGTTTTTTCGACAAAAATCAGATTTGTCCAAAAATGGCAAACGGGTTTTTCGTAATAATTCAGATTTGTCAACAAATGGAAATACCGTTTATTTTCAACAAAAATCAAATTTGTCAAAAAATGGCAAAAAAAACGTAAAAATTCAGATTTGTCAAAAAATGGCAAAATAACGGTTTTTTTTTTCGAAAAAAATCAGATTTGTTAAAAAATGGAAAAATAAGTGGTTTTTCGACAAAAAATCAGATTTGTCCAAAAATGGCAAAAAAAAACCTAAAAATTCAGATTTGTCAAAAAATGTCAAAATAATTGGGTTTTTTTTCGAGAAAAAATCAGATTTGTTAAAAAATGGCAAATATCTGTTTTTTTTTGACAAAAGTCAGATTTGTCAAAAAAATGGCAAAATACCGTTTGTTTTTCGACCAAAATCAAATTCGTCCAAAAATGGCAAAAAAAAAAACTTAAAATTCGGATTTGTCAAAAAATGGCAAAATAACTCGGTTTTTTCAAAACAATGGCAAAATACCGTTTTTTTCGACAAAAATCAGATTTGTCCAAAAATGGCAAACGGGTTTTTCGTAAAAATTCAGATTAGTCAAATAATGGCAAAATAACGGATTTTTTTTCGACAAAAATCAGATTTGTCAAAAAATGGCTAAAATAACGGTTTTTCGTCAAAATTCAGATTTGTCATAAAATGGCAAAATACCGTTTTTTTTTTCGACCAAAATCAGATTTGTCTAAAAATGGCAAAAAAAAAACCTAAAAATTCAGATTTGTCAAAAAATGGCAAAATAATTGGGTTTTTTCGACAAAAATCAGATTTGTTAAAAAATGGCAAATATCTGTTTTTTTTTGACAAAAGTCAGATTTGTCAAAAAAATGGGAAAATACCGTTTTTTTTCGATAAAAATCAGATTTGTCCAAAAATGGAAAACGGGTTTTTCGTAATAATTCAGATTTGTCAACAAATGGAAAAATAACGGTTTTTTTTGACAAAAATCAGATTTTCCCAAAAATGGCAAACGGGTTTTTCGTCAAAATTCAGATTTGTCATAAAATCGCAAAATGCCGGTTTTTTTTCGACAAAAATCAGATTTGTCAAAAAATGGAAAACGGGTTTTGCTTCAAAATTCAGATTTGTCATAAAATGGCAAAATGCCGGGTTTTATCGACAAAAATCAGATTTTCCCGAAAATGGCAAACGGGTTTTTCGTCAAAATTCAGATGTGTCAAAAAAAAGCAAAATACCGTTTTTTTTTTCGACAATAATCAGATTTGTCCAAAAATGGCAAAAAAAAACTAAAAATTCAGATTTGTCAAAAAATGTCAAAATAATTGGGTTTTTTCGGCAAAAATCAGATTTGTTAAAAAATGGCAAAATATCTGTTTTTTTTTTTTGACAAAAAGTCAGATTTGTCAAAAAAAATGGCAAAATAAAGTGTTTTTTTTCGATAAAAATCAGATTTGTCCAAAAATGGAAAACGGGTTTTTCGTAATAATTCAGATTTGTCAACAAATGGAATAATAACGGTTTTTTTTGACAAAAATATGATTTGTTATAAAATGGCAAAATGCCGGTTTTTTTCGACAAACATCAGATTTTCCCAAAAATGACAAACGGTTTTCTCGACAAAAGTCAGATATCTCAAAAAATGACAAAAATAACGGTTTTTCGTCAAAATTCAGATTTGTCATAAAATGGCAAAATACCGTTTGTTTTTCGACAAAAATCAAATTTGTCCAAAAATGGCAAAAAAAATAAACTTAAAATTCGGATTTGTCAAAAAATGGCAAAATAACTCGGTTTTTTTCGACAAAAATCAGATTTGTCCAAAAATGGCAAAAAAAAAACCTAAAAATTCAGATTTGTCAAAAAATGTCAAAATAATTGGGTTTTTTTTTCGAGAAAAATCAGATTTGTTAAAAAATGGCAAATATCTGTTTTTTTTTTACAAAAGTCAGATTTGTCAAAAAAATGGCAAAATACCGTTTGTTTTTTCGACCAAAAATCAAATTCGTCCAAAAATGGCAAAAAAAAAAAAAACTTAAAATTCGGATTTGTCAAAAAATGGCAAAATAACTCGGTTTTTTCAAAACAATGGCAAAATACCGTTTTTTTCGACAAAAATCAGATTTGTCCAAAAATGGCAAACGGGTTTTTCGTAAAAATTCAGATTAGTCAAATAATGGCAAAATAACGGATTTTTTTCGACAAAAATCAGATTTGTCAAAAAATGGCTAAAATAACGGTTTTTCGTCAAAATTCAGATTTGTCATAAAATGGCAAAATACCGTTTTTTTTCGACCAAAATCAGATTTGTCTAAAAATGGCAAAAAAAAAAAAACCTAAAAATTCAGATTTGTCAAAAAATGGCAAAATAATTGGGTTTTTTTCGACAAAAATCAGATTTGTTAAAAAATGGCAAATATCTGTTTTTTTTTGACAAAAAGTCAGATTTGTCAAAAAAATGGGAAAATACCGTTTTTTTTCGATAAAAATCAGATTTGTCCAAAAATGGAAAACGGGTTTTTCGTAATAATTCAGATTTGTCAACAAATGGAAAAATAACGGTTTTTTTTTGACAAAAATCAGATTTTCCCAAAAATGGCAAAACGGGTTTTTCGTCAAAATTCAGATTTGTCATAAAATCGCAAAATGCCGGTTTTTTTCGACAAAAATCAGATTTGTCAAAAAATGGAAAACGGGTTTTGCTTCAAAATTCAGATTTGTCATAAAATGGCAAAATGCCGGGTTTTATCGACAAAAATCAGATTTTCCCGAAAATGGCAAACGGGTTTTTCGTCAAAATTCAGATGTGTCAAAAAAAAGGCAAAATACCGTTTTTTTTTTTCGACAATAATCAGATTTGTCCAAAAATGGCAAAAAAAAACTAAAAATTCAGATTTGTCAAAAAATGTCAAAATAATTGGGTTTTTTCGGCAAAAATCAGATTTGTTAAAAAATGGCAAAATATCTGTTTTTTTTTTTGACAAAAAGTCAGATTTGTCAAAAAAATGGCAAAATAAAGTGTTTTTTTTCGATAAAAATCAGATTTGTCCAAAAAATGGAAAACGGGTTTTTCGTAATAATTCAGATTTGTCAACAAATGGAATAATAACGGTTTTTTTGACAAAAATATGATTTGTTATAAAATGGCAAAATGCCGGTTTTTTTTTCGACAAACATCAGATTTTCCCAAAAAATGACAAATCGGTTTTCTCGACAAAAGTCAGATATCTCAAAAAATGACAAAAATAACGGTTTTTCGTCAAAATTCAGATTTGTCATAAAATGGCAAAATACCGTTTGTTTTTCGACAAAAATCAAATTTGTCCAAAAATGGCAAAAAAAAATAAACTTAAAATTCGGATTTGTCAAAAAATGGCAAAATAACTCGGTTTTTTCGACAAAAATCAGATTTGTCCAAAAATGGCAAACGGGTTTTTCGTAATAATTCAGATTTGTCAACAAATGGAAATAACGTTTATTTTCAACAAAAATCAAATTTGTCAAAAAAATGGCAAAAAAAACGTAAAAATTCAGATTTGTCAAAAAATGGCAAAATAACGGTTTTTTTTTCGAAAAAGCAGATTTGTTAAAAAATGGAAAAATAAGTGGTTTTTCAACAAAAAATCAGATTCGTCTAAAAATGGCAATCGGTTTTTTCGTAAAAATTCAGATTTGCTAAAAAATTTCAAAATAACGTTTTTTTTTCAATAAAAATCAGATTTGTCAAAAAATGGCAAAAAAAACGTATAAATTCAGATTTGCCAAAAAATGTCAAAATAACGTTTTTTTTTCAACAAAAATCAGATATGTCAAAAAATGGCAAAAGAAAACGTAGAAATTCAGATTTGTCAAAAAATGGGAAAATAACGGATTTTTCGACAAAAGTCAGATTGGTCAAAACAATGGCAAAATACCGTTTTTTTTCGACAAGAATCAGATTTGTCCAAAAATGGCAAACGGGTTTTTCGTAAAAATTCAGATTAGTCAACAAATGGCAAAATAACGGATTTTTTTCGACAAAAATCAGATTTGTCAAATAATGGCTAAAATAACGGTTTTTCGTCAAAATTCAGATTTGTCATAAAATGGCAAAATACCGTTTTTTTTCGGCAAAAATCAGATTTGTCCAATAATGGCAAAAAAAAACCTAAAAATTCAGATTTGTCAAAAAAATGGCAAAATACCGTTTTTTTTTCGATAAAAATCAGATTTGTCCAAAAATGGAAAAACGGGTTTTTCGTAATAATTCAGATTTGTCAACAAATGGAAAAATAACGGTTTTTTTTGACAAAAATATTATTTGTCAAATAATGGCAAAAATAACGGTTTTTCTTCAAAATTCAGATTTGTCATAAAATGGCAAAATGCCGGTTTTTTTCGACAAAAATCAGATTTTCCCAAAAAATGGCAAACGGGTTTTTCGTCAAAATTCAGATGTGTCAAAAAAATGGCAAAAACCCGTTTTTTTTCCCGACAAAAATCAGATTTGTCCAAAAATGGCAAAAAAAAAAAACCTAAAAATTCAGATTTGTCAAAAAATGTCAAAATAATTGGGTTTTTTCGAGAAAAATCAGATTTGTTAAAAAATGGCAAATATCTGTTTTTTTGACAAAAGTCAGATTTGTCAAAAAAATGGCAAAATAA
>JAEIFK010000625.1:5000-40337 GCA_018901825.1 Drosophila funebris | reverse complement strand
CAATAATATATATTATTGTGTTAAAAAGTTTATAATTGAAATATCTTTAAAAACATAGCCACTTTAATCCTTGGATTAGAGAATTGAAAACGAGTCAATTTTCCGACAAGGATCCACATGTCAAATATTATATTTGTATAATTAACAATATAATATTGATATGATGTTTAAAAAATTGAATAAACCGATAATAGGAAACCTATTTAGTATATGTTGAAAGAAATATTAAATATATCAAATCAAATACCTTGGCTAATTTCACTATTATCTTCTTTTAGTTGTATCGCAGCCAAGCGCTCAATGACGACAAATAACGAATATTCATTAATAATGACAAATATGTATGAATCCGAAACATACAACAGATGAGCACACACTGCCCATCATGTATAGGTTTTGTTTGGCTCATGCTTGATGTCAAACAAGCCTTTGACCGAGTCTGGCACCCTGGCCTCCTACTAAAGCTCAAAAGAAGCCTACCCCAGCCCTACTACGCTTTCCTGGTATCATATCTAGAGGGCCGCAAATTTGCTGTCGTATGCGGAGAGGCAAAATCCCAACTCAAGGTTACACAAGCTGGCGTCCCCCAAGGCAGCGTCCTGGGTCCCCTGCTATACAACGCTTACACCGCCGATCTTCCAGTACTGCAGAGCCCCAATCTGATGGCAGCCACTTACGCCGACGACACGGCATTCCTCACTGTCGCCGACTCTCCCGAAGAAGCATCCAGCACTATGCAAAACCAACTGGACCTGCTCAACTCATGGCACAGGAAGTGGAATATTGTTGTCAACAACGACAAATCTACCGCCACCACTTTCGCTCTCCGGCCTGGCAACTGCCCACCAGTCAGCCTCAACGACGCAGTAATCCCCGAGGTTAGCACGCCCAAGTACCTTGGCATCACCCTTGACAGAAGGCTCACCTGGAAGCCTCATCTAACCAAGAAGCGTAACCAGGCTGAGGAACGCCTCAAAGCCCTCTATTGGCTAATGGGAAGAAGGTCCAAACTGAACTTCTCTTCGAAATTGCTAATCTACAAGGCAATCGTCAGACCAATCTGGACATACGGCATCCAATTATGGGGAACGGCCAGTAAGTCGAACATTCGCATCATCCAGACTTTTGAAAACAAAGCTCTCCGCATCACCACCAATGCCCACATGTTCCATGATAATGCCACCATACACGATGTCCTCAAGTTCCCATGGGTGAAGGACGAAATTAAGAAGGCCAGCAAACGCTATATGAGCAGACTTCACCACCACTCCAATGTCCTTGCCATCTCCCTCCTGGACAACAGTACCCAGACTAGAAGACTCTGCAGGACTCACCCGCTGGACCTTCCCTGGGACTCAGCTAACTAGTTTGACTGGTTTGACTCGCATACAACTGAAATAAAAACCCGCCAAGTTATGTTATACAATTTAATGGTTGTCTATGTAAGATAGTATTAAATAAATAAAAACATTGCAAACAAAAAAAAAAAAAAAAAAAAAATGTATAGGTTTTGTGACACGCTTTCTCAAATTCTTTCATTTTATCATATGCCACCCCTTAACATAATTATATGGGTGCACTAATTTAATAATGCACCTTTAAACTTCATTATTTTGCCCCAGTATTATATAAATTAACCTATGCCGGCAAGACATCACTCCACAATCATATGAAATTTATATGTTGAAAATTTTTCATATGACATGTCTTGCGCGACACCACTCCACTATATAGGTTTTGTGACACGCTTTCTCAAATTCTTTCATTTTATCATATGCCACCCCTTAACATAATTATATGGGTGCACTAATTTAATAATGCACCTTTAAACTTCATTATTTTGCCCCAGTATTATATAAATTAACCTATGCCGGCAAGACATCACTCCACAGTCATATGAAATTTATATGTTGAAAATTTTTCATATGACATGTCTTGCGCGACACCACTCCACTATATAGGTTTTGTGACACGCTTTCTCAAATTCTTTCATTTTATCATATGCCACCCCTTAACATAATTATATGGGTGCACTAATTTAATAATGCACCTTTAAACTTCATTATTTTGCCCCAGTATTATATAAATTAACCTATGCCGGCAAGACATCACTCCACAATCATATGAAATTTATATGTTGAAAATTTTTCATATGACATGTCTTGCGCGACACCACTCCACTATATAGGTTTTGTGACACGCTTTCTCAAATTCTTTCATTTTATCATATGCCACCCCTTAACATAATTATATGGGTGCACTAATTTAATAATGCACCTTTAAACTTCATTATTTTGCCCCAGTATTATATAAATTAACCTATGCCGGCAAGACATCACTCCACAATCATATGAAATTTATATGTTGAAAATTTTTCATATGACATGTCTTGCGCGACACCACTCCACTATATAGGTTTTGTGACACGCTTTCTCAAATTCTTTCATTTTATCATATGCCACCCCTTAACATAATTATATGGGTGCACTAATTTAATAATGCACCTTTAAACTTCATTATTTTGCCCCAGTATTATATAAATTAACCTATGCCGGCAAGACATCACTCCACAATCATATGAAATTTATATGTTGAAAATTTTTCATATGACATGTCTTGCGCGACACCACTCCACTATATAGGTTTTGTGACACGCTTTCTCAAATTCTTTCATTTTATCATATGCCACCCCTTAACATAATTATATGGGTGCACTAATTTAATAATGCACCTTTAAACTTCATTATTTTGCCCCAGTATTATATAAATTAACCTATGCCGGCAAGACATCACTCCACAATCATATGAAATTTATATGTTGAAAATTTTTCATATGACATGTCTTGCGCGACACCACTCCACTATATAGGTTTTGTGACACGCTTTCTCAAATTCTTTCATTTTATCATATGCCACCCCTTAACATAATTATATGGGTGCACTAATTTAATAATGCACCTTTAAACTTCATTATTTTGCCCCAGTATTATATAAATTAACCTATGCCGGCAAGACATCCCACAATCATATGAAATTTATATGTTGAAAATTTTTCATATGACATGTCTTGCGCGACACCACTCCACTATATAGGTTTTGTGACACGCTTTCTCAAATTCTTTCATTTTATCATATGCCACCCCTTAACATAATTATATGGGTGCACTAATTTAATAATGCACCTTTAAACTTCATTATTTTGCCCCAGTATTATATAAATTAACCTATGCCGGCAAGACATCACTCCACAATCATATGAAATTTATATGTTGAAAATTTTTCATATGACATGTCTGGCGCGACACCACTCCACTATATAGGTTTTGTGACACGCTTTCTCAAATTCTTTCATTTTATCATATGCCACCCCTTAACATAATTATATGGGTGCACTAATTTAATAATGCACCTTTAAACTTCATTATTTTGCCCCAGTATTATATAAATTAACCTATGCCGGCAAGACATCACTCCACAATCATATGAAATTTATATGTTGAAAATTTTTCATATGACATGTCTTGCGCGACACCACTCCACTATATAGGTTTTGTGACACGCTTTCTCAAATTCTTTCATTTTATCATATGCCACCCCTTAACATAATTATATGGGTGCACTAATTTAATAATGCACCTTTAAACTTCATTATTTTGCCCCAGTATTATATAAATTAACCTATGCCGGCAAGACATCACTCCACAATCATATGAAATTTATATGTTGAAAATTTTTCATATGACATGTCTTGCGCGACACCACTCCACTATATAGGTTTTGTGACACGCTTTCTCAAATTCTTTCATTTTATCATATGCCACCCCTTAACATTATTATATGGGTGCACTAATTTAATAATGCACCTTTAAACTTCATTATTTAGGCCCAGTAATTATATAAATTAACCTATGCCGGACAAGACATCACTCCACAATCATATGAAATTTATATGTTGAAAATTTTTCATATGACATATCTTGCGCGACACCACTCCACTATATAGGTTTTGTGACACGCTTTCTCAAATTCTTTCATTTTATCATATGCCACCCCTTAACATAATTATATGGGTGCACTAATTTAATAATGCACCTTTAAACTTCATTATTTTGCCCCAGTATTATATAAATTAACCTATGCCGGCATGACATCACTCCACAATCATATGAAATTTATATGTTGAAAATTTTTCATATGACATGTCTTGCGCGACACCACTCCACTATATAGGTTTTGTGACACGCTTTCTCAAATTCTTTCATTTTATCATATGCCACCCCTTAACATAATTATATGGGTGCACTAATTTAATAATGCACCTTTAAACTTCATTATTTTGCCCCAGTATTATATAAATTAACCTATGCCGGCATGACATCACTCCACAATCATATGAAATTTATATGTTGAAAATTTTTCATATGACATGTCTTGCGCGACACCACTCCACTATATAGGTTTTGCGACACGCTTTCTCAAATTCTTTCATTTTATCATATGCCACCCCTTAACATAATTATATGGGTGCACTAATTTAATAATGCACCTTTAAACTTCATTATTTTGCCCCAGTATTATATAAATTAACCTATGCCGGCAAGACATCACTCCACAATCATATGAAATTTATATGTTGAAAATTTTTCATATGACATATCTTGCGCGACACCACTCCACTATATAGGTTTTGTGACACGCTTTCTCAAATTCTTTCATTTTATTATATGCCACCCCTTAACATAATTATATGGGTGCACTAATTTAATAATGCACCTTTAAACTTCATTATTTTGCCCCAGTATTATATAAATTAACCTATGCCGGCATGACATCACTCCACAATCATATGAAATTTATATGTTGAAAATTTTTCATATGACATGTCTTGCGCGACACCACTCCACTATATAGGTTTTGTGACACGCTTTCTCAAATTCTTTCATTTTATCATATGCCACCCCTTAACATAATTATATGGGTGCACTAATTTAATAATGCACCTTTAAACTTCATTATTTTGCCCCAGTATTATATAAATTAATCTATGCCGGCATGACATCACTCCACAATCATATGAAATTTATATGTTGAAAATTTTTCATATGACATGTCTTGCGCGACACCACTGCACTATATAGGTTTTGTGACACGCTTTCTCAAATTCTTTCATTTTATCATATGCCACCCCTTAACATAATTATATGGGTGCACTAATTTAATAATGCACCTTTAAACTTCATTATTTTGCCCCAGTATTATATAAATTAACCTAGACATCCACAATCATATGAAATTTATATGTTGAAAATTTTTCATATGACATATCTTGCGCGACACCACTCCACTAAATAGGTTTTGTGACACGCTTTCTCAAATTCATTCATTTTATCATATGCCACCCCTTAACATAATTATATGGGTGCACTAATTTAATAATGCACCTTTAAACTTCATTATTTTGCCCCCAGTATTATATAAATTAACCTATGCCGGCATGACATCACTCCACAATCATATGAAATTTATATGTTGAAAATTTTTCATATGACATGTCTGGCGCGACACCACTCCACTATATAGGTTTTGTGACACGCTTTCTCAAATTCTTTCATTTTATCATATGCCACCCCTTAACATAATTATATGGGTGCACTAATTTAATAATGCACCTTTAAACTTCATTATTTTGCCCCAGTATTATATAAATTAACCTATGCCGGCATGACATCACTCCACAATCATATGAAATTTATATGTTGAAAATTTTTCATATGACATGTCTTGCGCGACACCACTCCACTATATAGGTTTTGTGACACGCTTTCTCAAATTCTTTCATTTTATCATATGCCACCCCTTAACATAATTATATGTGTGCACTAATTTAATAATGCACCTTTAAACTTCATTATTTTGCCCCAGTATTATATAAATTAACCTATGCCGGCAAGACATCACTCCACAATCATATGAAATTTATATGTTGAAAATTTTTCATATGACATGTCTTGCGCGACACCACTCCACTATATAGGTTTTGTGACACGCTTTCTCAAATTCTTTCATTTTATCATATGCCACCCCTTAACATTATTATATGGGTGCACTAATTTAATAATGCACCTTTAAACTTCATTATTTAGGCCCAGTAATTATATAAATTAACCTATGCCGGACAAGACATCACTCCACAATCATATGAAATTTATATGTTGAAAATTTTTCATATGACATATCTTGCGCGACACCACTCCACTATATAGGTTTTGTGACACGCTTTCTCAAATTCTTTCATTTTATCATATGCCACCCCTTAACATAATTATATGGGTGCACTAATTTAATAATGCACCTTTAAACTTCATTATTTTGCCCCAGTATTATATAAATTAACCTATGCCGGCATGACATCACTCCACAATCATATGAAATTTATATGTTGAAAATTTTTCATATGACATATCTTGCGCGACACCACTCCACTAAATAGGTTTTGTGACACGCTTTCTCAAATTCATTCATTTTATCATATGCCACCCCTTAACATAATTATATGGGTGCACTAATTTAATAATGCACGTTTAAACTTCATTATTTTGCCCCAGTATTATATAAATTAACCTATGCCGGCATGACATCACTCCACAATCATATGAAATTTATATGTTGAAAATTTTTCATATGACATGTCTTGCGAGACACCACTCCACTATATAGGTTTTGTGACACGCTTTCTCAAATTCTTTCATTTTATCATATGCCATCCCTTAACATAATTATATGGGTGCACTAATTTAATAATGCACCTTTAAACTTCATTATTTTGCCCCAGTATTATATAAATTAACCTATGCCGGCATGACATCACTCCACAATCATATGAAATTTATATGTTGAAAATTTTTCATATGACATGTCTTGCGCGACACCACTCCACTATATAGGTTTTGTGACACGCTTTCTCAAATTCTTTCATTTTATCATATGCCACCCCTTAACATAATTATATGGGTGCACTAATTTAATAATGCACCTTTAAACTTCATTATTTTGCCCCAGTATTATATAAATTAACCTATGCCGGCAAGACATCACTCCACAATCATATGAAATTTATATGTTGAAAATTTTTCATATGACATGTCTTGCGCGACACCACTCCACTATATAGGTTTTGTGACACGCTTTCTCAAATTCTTTCATTTTATCATATGCCACCCCTTAACATAATTATATGGGTGCACTAATTTAATAATGCACCTTTAAACTTCATTATTTTGCCCCAGTATTATATAAATTAACCTATGCCGGCATGACATCACTCCACAATCATATGAAATTTATATGTTGAAAATTTTTCATATGACATGTCTTGCGCGACACCACTCCACTATATAGGTTTTGTGACACGCTTTCTCAAATTCTTTCATTTTATCATATGCCACCCCTTAACATAATTATATGTGTGCACTAATTTAATAATGCACCTTTAAACTTCATTATTTTGCCCCAGTATTATATAAATTAACCTATGCCGGCAAGACATCACTCCACAATCATATGAAATTTATATGTTGAAAATTTTTCATATGACATGTCTTGCGCGACACCACTCCACTATATAGGTTTTGTGACACGCTTTCTCAAATTCTTTCATTTTATCATATGCCACCCCTTAACATTATTATATGGGTGCACTAATTTAATAATGCACCTTTAAACTTCATTATTTTGGCCCAGTAATTATATAAATTAACCTATGCCGGACAAGACATCACTCCACAATCATATGAAATTTATATGTTGAAAATTTTTCATATGACATATCTTGCGCGACACCACTCCACTATATAGGTTTTGTGACACGCTTTCTCAAATTCTTTCATTTTATCATATGCCACCCCTTAACATAATTATATGGGTGCACTAATTTAATAATGCACCTTTAAACTTCATTATTTTGCCCCAGTATTATATAAATTAACCTATGCCGGCAAGACATCACTCCACAATCATATGAAATTTATATGTTGAAAATTTTTCATATGACATGTCTTGCGCGACACCACTCCACTATATAGGTTTTGTGACACGCTTTCTCAAATTCTTTCATTTTATCATATGCCACCCCTTAACATAATTATATGGGTGCACTAATTTAATAATGCACCTTTAAACTTCATTATTTTGCCCCAGTATTATATAAATTAACCTATGCCGGCAAGACATCACTCCACAATCATATGAAATTTATATGTTGAAAATTTTTCATATGACATGTCTTGCGCGACACCACTCCACTATATAGGTTTTGTGACACGCTTTCTCAAATTCTTTCATTTTATCATATGCCACCCCTTAACATAATTATATGGGTGCACTAATTTAATAATGCACCTTTAAACTTCATTATTTTGCCCCAGTATTATATAAATTAACCTATGCCGGCAAGACATCACTCCACAATCATATGAAATTTATATGTTGAAAATTTTTCATATGACATGTCTTGCGCGACACCACTCCACTATATAGGTTTTGTGACACGCTTTCTCAAATTCTTTCATTTTATCATATGCCACCCCTTAACATAATTATATGGGTGCACTAATTTAATAATGCACCTTTAAACTTCATTATTTTGCCCCAGTATTATATAAATTAACCTATGCCGGCAAGACATCACTCCACAATCATATGAAATTTATATGTTGAAAATTTTTCATATGACATGTCTTGCGCGACACCACTCCACTATATAGGTTTTGTGACACGCTTTCTCAAATTCTTTCATTTTATCATATGCCACCCCTTAACATAATTATATGGGTGCACTAATTTAATAATGCACCTTTAAACTTCATTATTTTGCCCCAGTATTATATAAATTAACCTATGCCGGCAAGACATCACTCCACAATCATATGAAATTTATATGTTGAAAATTTTTCATATGACATGTCTTGCGCGACACCACTCCACTATATAGGTTTTGTGACACGCTTTCTCAAATTCTTTCATTTTATCATATGCCACCCCTTAACATAATTATATGGGTGCACTAATTTAATAATGCACCTTTAAACTTCATTATTTTGCCCCAGTATTATATAAATTAACCTATGCCGGCAAGACATCACTCCACAATCATATGAAATTTATATGTTGAAAATTTTTCATATGACATGTCTTGCGCGACACCACTCCACTATATAGGTTTTGTGACACGCTTTCTCAAATTCTTTCATTTTATCATATGCCACCCCTTAACATAATTATATGGGTGCACTAATTTAATAATGCACCTTTAAACTTCATTATTTTGCCCCAGTATTATATAAATTAACCTATGCCGGCAAGACATCACTCCACAATCATATGAAATTTATATGTTGAAAATTTTTCATATGACATGTCTTGCGCGACACCACTCCACTATATAGGTTTTGTGACACGCTTTCTCAAATTCTTTCATTTTATCATATGCCACCCCTTAACATAATTATATGGGTGCACTAATTTAATAATGCACCTTTAAACTTCATTATTTTGCCCCAGTATTATATAAATTAACCTATGCCGGCAAGACATCACTCCACAATCATATGAAATTTATATGTTGAAAATTTTTCATATGACATGTCTTGCGCGACACCACTCCACTATATAGGTTTTGTGACACGCTTTCTCAAATTCTTTCATTTTATCATATGCCACCCCTTAACATAATTATATGGGTGCACTAATTTAATAATGCACCTTTAAACTTCATTATTTTGCCCCAGTATTATATAAATTAACCTATGCCGGCAAGACATCACTCCACAATCATATGAAATTTATATGTTGAAAATTTTTCATATGACATGTCTTGCGCGACACCACTCCACTATATAGGTTTTGTGACACGCTTTCTCAAATTCTTTCATTTTATCATATGCCACCCCTTAACATTATTATATGGGTGCACTAATTTAATAATGCACCTTTAAACTTCATTATTTTGCCCCAGTATTATATAAATTAACCTATGCCGGCAAGACATCACTCCACAATCATATGAAATTTATATGTTGAAAATTTTTCATATGACATGTCTTGCGCGACACCACTCCACTATATAGGTTTTGTGACACGTTTTCTCAAATTCTTTCATTTTATCATATGCCAGCACTTAAACATTATTATATGGGTGTATTAATTTAATAATGCACCTTTAAACTTCATTATTTCGCCCCAGTATTACATAAATTAACCTATGTCGACAAGACATCACTGCATACCACATATATGTCTACCATATATATGTTTGAAATAACTTATATTATTAAAGTGGTCTTTATTATATTTAATATGCGTCACTAATAAGATGACGAAATATTTGGATACCGAATAGCAGAGCCGCCCACCATACTTCTACTACTTTAACTACCAACTCTGACAAATTGGTTTATTATTAGAAATTGCATAAAGTTGATAAACTTCATTATGTATTTGCGCCACTAAAAGATGGACGATACAATTGGCTACCATATATATAGTTAATATTTTTTTAAAAAATTTATTATATTTATATGCGTCAAATAAATAAAATATTAACCAAACAAGCCACATCTCACTATTAATATAAATAATATATGTTTAAAATAACTTATATTAAAGAGGACTTTATTATAGTTTATATGCGTCACTAATAAGATGACGAAATATTTGGATACCGAATAGCAGAGCCTACCATGCTTCTACTACTTTAACTACCAACTCTGACAAATTGGTTTAATATTAGAAATTGCATAAAGTTGATAAACTTCATTATGTATTTGCGCCACTAAAAGATGGACGATACAATTGGCTACCATATATATATGTTTAAAATAACTTATATTAAAGAGGACTTTATTATAGTTTATATGCGTCACTAATAAGATGACGAAATATTTGGATACCGAATAGCAGAGCCTACCATGCTTCTACTACTTTAATTACCAACAACTCTGACAAATTGGTTTAATATTAGAAATTGCATAAAGTTGATAAACTTCATTATGTATTTGCGCCACTAAAAGATGGACGATACAATTGGCTACCATATATATATGTTTAAAATAACTTATATTAAAGAGGACTTTATTATAGTTTATATGCGTCACTAATAAGATGACGAAATATTTGGATACCGAATAGCAGAGCCTACCATGCTTCTACTACTTTAATTACCAACATCTGACAAATTGGTTTAATATTAGAAATTGCATAAAGTTGATAAACTTCATTATGTATTTGCGCCACTAAAAGATGGACGATACAATTGGCTACCATATATATATGTTTAAAATAACTTATATTAAAGAGGACTTTATTATAGTTTATATGCGTCACTAATAAGATGACGAAATATTTGGATACCGAATAGCAGAGCCTACCATGCTTCTACTACTTTAATTACCAACAACTCTGACAAATTGGTTTAATATTAGAAATTGCATAAAGTTGATAAACTTCATTATGTATTTGCGCCACTAAAAGATGGACGATACAATTGGCTACCATATATATATGTTTAAAATAACTTATATTAAAGAGGACTTTATTATAGTTTATATGCGTCACTAATAAGATGACGAAATATTTGGATACCGAATAGCAGAGCCTACCATGCTTCTACTACTTTAATTACCAACAACTCTGACAAATTGGTTTAATATTAGAAATTGCATAAAGTTGATAAACTTCATTATGTATTTGCGCCACTAAAAGATGGACGATACAATTGGCTACCATATATATATGTTTAAAATAACTTATATTAAAGAGGACTTTATTATAGTTTATATGCGTCACTAATAAGATGACGAAATATTTGGATACCGAATAGCAGAGCCTACCATGCTTCTACTACTTTAATTACCAACAACTCTGACAAATTGGTTTAATATTAGAAATTGCATAAAGTTGATAAACTTCATTATGTATTTGCGCCACTAAAAGATGGACGATACAATTGGCTACCATATATATATGTTTAAAATAACTTATATTAAAGAGGACTTTATTATAGTTTATATGCGTCACTAATAAGATGACGAAATATTTGGATACCGAATAGCAGAGCCTACCATGCTTCTACTACTTTAACTACCAACTCTGACAAATTGGTTTAATATTAGAAATTGCATAAAGTTGATGAACTTCATTATGTGTATTTGCGCCACTAAAAGATGGACGATACAATTTGGCTACCACCACCATATACAAAAAACATTTGTTTTTTACATACTATATATAAGAACAATAATATATAAAATATATTATCATTATTATTAATATAATATATAAACAAACTTATATATATACAAGGAAGTGTATATTATATATAAAATATAACCTTATATATTACATACACACATACCTTTAATATAGATGTTTTCGTTTTTTATATTCTCGAATCATCAAGCAAAGGATAAGCTTCAGTGGATCGCAGTATGGCAGCTGCTCAACCACTTACAACACCTTGCCTGTTATAAAAGTCGTTTACAATTGATTCTAGGCTTTGTCATTGTATTAAATAATGTTTTAATATATAACTAGCGCGGCATCAGGTGATCGAAGATCCTCCCAATTTACTATGTTATATGTAACATTGGCATCACATCCATTGTCGTCTATTAAATAAATAATAAACTTTTAATGGTTTAGAAGCCATACAATGCAAATTGCCCCTTATTTATCATTGCAGTCCAGCACGGATACGACCTTAGAGGCGTTCAGGCATAATCCAACGGACGTAGCGTCATACCACTGTTCGCTCGAACAAGTATTGTGCCATTGGTCCGTACCTGCGGTTCCTCTCGTACTACGCAGGAATGCTGTCGCAACAACGTTTTGTCATTAGTAGGGTAAAACTAACCTGTCTCACGACGGTCTAAACCCAGCTCACGTTCCCTTGCATGGGTGAACAATCCAACGCTTGGTGAATTTTGCTTCACAATGATAGGAAGAGCCGACATCGAAGGATCAAAAAGCGACGTCGCTATGAACGCTTGGCCGCCACAAGCCAGTTATCCCTATGGTAACTTTTCTGACACCTCTTGTTAAAAACTCTTTAAACCAAAAGGATCGATAGGCCGAGCTTTTGCTGTCCCTGTGTGTACTGAACACCGAGATCAAGTCAGCATTTGCCCTTTTGCTCTATGTGTGGTTTCTGTCCGCACTGAGCTGGCCTTGGGACACCTCCGTTATTATTTGAGAGATGTACCGCCCCAGTCAAACTCCCTACCTGGCAATGTCCTTGAATTGGATCATACCTGAGTAATTGGAGTTATACCAAATTTTCAAATCAAAAGTACATAAATGCACTCTCTCATTGAAGAATTTGTTTGCGATTATATAACAAACTCGTGATACTTTGATCAAGAAGCTTGCATCAAAACCCAATACCATAAGATATAATAAATATATCCGTATAATGGCTAGGAAATGATACACGTTCCATTTAATCAAGTAAGTAAGGAAACAATAAGAGTAGTGGTATTTCATTGTCGATACTAAACCGAAATCTAATATCTCCCACTTATTCTACACCTCTTATGTCTCCTTACACTGCCAGATTAGAGTCAAGCTCAAAAGGGTCTTCTTTCCCCGCTAATTATTCCAAGCCCGTTCCCTTGGCTGTGGTTTCGCTAGATAGTAGATAGGGACAGAACAGAGGATCTCTCCATTTGTTTTACGTGGCATGTTCCAACGTAGGATTACAACCACGGTACTCGTATATGCAAGCATATGGTACAGTGAGTCTGGTACAATGCGCCAAAAACCAACGCCCCTCAAAGATGTTAGCAGAGGCCTTCATCTCTTTGGTACCAATTTAAATATACACTATCGGGTGTATATTCCCCCTTGGTGTGGGGCGAAGTGTCTAGCAACTTCTCTCCTGCGTTGTAGCGCAACGCTACGCAACCACAGCCACCACGAACTCCCACTAGGGGGCCGACCTCAATGAGAAGCCTTGGAGAGCATTCTCAACCCGTGGTACCGAAATTAAGGGATCGGTTTCCCCTCCCCATTTAGCTCCGACAAGCTCGGACGTTGGGTAATCCAGAGTGTACCTTTAGTCGTCTCGTACGACAAGCGGTTACATACTGTGTTGGAATTCTAATAACCCGCCAACAACACGGGTGAGGTCAGTTTTAGCTTTGCAGCTCGGGACTGACAACCCAGGTACCTCGTTTAGTCGCCTCATACGACAAGCAGAGATGTACTGTGGCGAGATTCTAAGACCCGCCGACCACACGGGTGAGGCCAGTTTTAGCTTTGCAGCTCGGGACTGACAACCCAGGTACCTCGTTTAGTCGCCTCATACGACAAGCAGAGATATACTGTGGTGAGATTCTAAGACCCGCCGACCACGCGGGTGAGGCCAGTTTTAGCTTTTCAGCTCGGGACTGGCAGCCCAGGTGCCTCCTGTGGATCCAGCAAATGGCGACGCCTTATAAAGACCGCTTCGGCAAATGCGTTGAAAAACTGCATCCGCTCCTGTGTTTCCACCACTCCAGACACTCTCCAATCGCCGTGTAGGTACCGCACTCCTAGTCCATCGAGGTTCCGCAAATCAGCATAGAGGGGGCATTCACATAGTACATGAAGCCAGTCCTCGCAATCCGCGTTACAAATACATGCAGGCGTCTCGCTCAGACCTCTCTCATGCAGAAAAGCATTTAGCGATCCATGGCCAGTCAGCAAGAATCCAACGCGTAGGCTGAAACCGAAGTCTCGCCGGCTGTAAACGAAGCTTGCCTCTGGGAAAAAACGATGTGTCACTCGTCCGTGATCTGCATCGTCATCCCACCTGTGCTGCCACTCGCACAGCAAACGTTCGTCCAGTAGCGTCATCTTTTGCTTCAAATCAAGACTTGCCAAGTCTTGACCGTGTAGCCAATCGCCTTCCTCCAACGGGTAGTTACGCTTGAGTTTGTATTTGATTGCCAATTTCTTGGCAACCAAGTCAAACGGGGGAGCACCAGCAAGAACTTGCAGTGCTACAGTGGACACTGTTCGGCAAACCGGCAGGCATCCAAGAAGGATGAGCCTTTGGCAGGACAATAGGCGCCTCCTGGCAACCACCTGTCTCATCGCCACGGCATACCACACTGAAGCACCAAATAGTGCGCAAGGCACCATGAGTCCGGAGTAAATGGTCCGCTTGGCGCGGGGACTGACTCCCCAATCGACCCGCAGTACGCGTGCCATTACCCCTACTACTCCGGTCAGCCGATCGCGTAAAGACGCGATATGCGGGAGAAAGCTCAACCGCTCGCCGACCGTGATGCCCAGATACCGGCATTTTATAGCGTACGGTAGGTTGACTCCTGCAAGCCGTACCCTTGGTCGCCTGTTTGGCGACAGTGTGCCTTTCAGCAGCATAACAGCCGTCTTGCTGGTGGAAACGGAAACACCGACTTCGGCTCCCCAAGCTTCTACGATGGACATCATAGCCTCACCTTTCGACTCTATCTCGATCCGGGAGTTCCCCTCTACGAGCAGAAGAAGATCGTCTGCATACGCGCTGAGCTTGCATATCGGCTCCAAGCGCTGAAGAAGCACGTCCATCATTAGGTTCCATATGAATGGACCGCTGATGGATCCCTGTGGGCAACCTCTTGTCACCGGAACAGTGGCCTCTTCATACCTGCTGACGATACACGCACTCCTGTTAGAGAAGAAGCTTCGCCATAAGCTGGCTTCTCTGCATCCAGAGTCGATCAGTTGGCGTAATACGGCATTCCATTCTACGTGGTCAAACGCTCCCTTGAAGTCCACGAAAATTCCAAGTACATATCGTGCCGGACTGGCATGGATAGAACTCTTTACGTGTCTCCAGGCATCCTCCACACAGCGTCCAGGTTGGAAACCAAATTGCCATCTGCAGCCAGCCGGGAGCACGTCCTTAATCCGGTTAACCATGATTCCCTCAAGCACCTTGCCAAACACTGGCAGCAGGCATATGCCACGATAAGAGCCTGGATCGCTCCTGTCTTTATCGGGTCCCTTGAGTAACGGCACAACGCGAGGGCGTTTCCACTCAGTCGGGAAATGACCTTCAGCTAAGCAACGGGAATACAACGTTGTGAGGTGCTGAGGGATGGCACGCCATACCTCTTTGCATATCGCTCCAGTGATGCCGTCCAAGCCAGGTGAGCGTCTGCTCCGTAACCTGGCAACACATGCGCTCACTTCGTACTCTTCGAGTGTTGGTGGGGCTTCGCTTGAAAGGACAATCGGTGCAGTCGACTCCGTAACAGGGAAAAAGTTACGGAGGAGCACTCGCGCACAGTCGTGCCATGTTACGACTAGCTCGTCATCCGAACGAAGACATCCCAGCTCGGTTTTCCGCTTGCGACCTCGGCAAATCCGGTAGACGTGCCCCCATGGATCTTCCTTGTGCTCTCCAACGAATCGACGCCAATTCTGCTCCTTTGCCGACAGAATGAGCTTCTTGTATTGGCCGACGGAGGTCCGTAGGGCAATAACAAGTCGCTCTGCATCATCGGTGCCACGCCGACGAGCATTCTGGAGCCGTCGCCTCAGTCTCCTGACCTCTTGGCGCTTCGTACTAAGGTCGGCATTCCACCAGACCACTTTCCGTACGGCTCTCGGCAGTCTGCGTCCCAGCACTCGGTCGCACACATCGTGGACGAGAGAGCGCACTACAGACACTTGGTCGTCAATAGTCATGTCCGTATAATCCTCTGGTAGTTCGGCTGCTTTCCTAACCAACTCATCGCAGAACAATCGCCAACGCGCATTGGAGACGTTCCAAGACGGAACAGGAGCATCGCTCTCAACTGTGTCTCTGGGGTCCCGCGTCACCTCAACATAAATAATGTTGTGGTCGCTTAGATCCCACTCGTCCACTCTCCAGTCATATGTGGCCCACATAGACGCCGCCTCGTTGACGATTGTTACGTCGATATCACTTTGTGCTCTGCGATTATCAAACGTGTACTTGCTGCTAAACTGATTGAGCACACCGGCTCTGCCTCCTTGGATCCACTCTGACAGCAGCTCACCCCGTCCATGGTTAGGGTCACCACGAGCACGCTCGTGAGACTTGCTAAACCACATGGGGGACACTGCATTCGCGTCTAAGCCAAAGATGACTGGATTGCTACCCACAAGGAGTAGCACCGCATCTAAATACATTAGGTATGGTTCCAGGTCAGCGGTGAATTGACAGTACACGGAGCTCAAGAAGATTGAGCCAAATCTTCCAGTGACACTCACGCATACGCCAAACTCAGTGATGAGAGGTTCAATGGGCATACAGATGGCATCCGGATCGTCGATGAATATAGCCGCTTTCGAGCGCCGATCAGAAAACACACGCATTCCGGACGGAAGGCCTGTGATGCGGTGAAATCTATCGACGTACGGTTCCTGCACCAGTGCGAACATGTGGCGGGAGTCTCGCACACGGGCTAACAGCTCGATAGTAGCGGCTCTACCTCGACCACAGTTAGCTTGGATGAAGCTAAACATTTAATGTCTAGCTTGCACCCTCGCTAAGACAGCAGCATATATCGGGCACGTCTCCGACAGCATATTATGCCCGGAGGGAAGCCCCTTGAAGCGACAGTTACGGCAGTCCACCGTGCTCGTGCACTTCGTTGCTATATGGCCTGTCTGTCCGCACTGTCGGCACACCTCGCTCTTTAAGCGGCACTGCGAAACCTTGTGGTCGAATCCAACGCAGCGATGGCAAGCGTACGTTCGGACGAGCGACCTACAGCGGAAGGAGAACCACTTAATGTAGACCCGACCAGTCTTATCAAGCACCGCTTGCGCCTTTTCATCACATTCCAGTGCCAGATTGACTCTGGCACCATCAGTGACCGACCACGGCTTCGTCTCGAGGTGCACCATCTTCCTAAACGCCGACGGCGAAAACTCCTCCTTGAAGTGGTTTTCATAGAGCTCCTCCATGAAGACATCCGGGATAATGGTGGTGTCAACATCAAAAACCGTGATTCTTGACCGAGTACCTCGGTTTTGCTGCACTTGGAGTCCAACTTCTTTGAATCTCTTGTTGGTCAGCACCTTCCGCATCTCGCTTGCCGATGGTGTGCGGATGACAGCACCACCACGCTTCAATTCACGCACCTCGTGAACTCGCACTCCTAGAGCCGGAGCAACCTCGCTCATCACCTTGCTGGCAATCTCTTTACCCGATACATTCGGGTCCCTGCTCGTAACCACGGCGGACCACGTTTCCACGGGCTTCCTGCCAATGTGCGCTGCTCTGGGAGCGGGAACGGGGCCAGAGTGAGGGACGGCAGTGGTGACAGCAATGGGCGCAGCAAAATTAGAGATAGCGGATCGGGGCGTCTCAGAGAGCTTCTCCAGAAGCGCATTGCGCACTGCCAGCGCGGTGACAAGCGCGTCATACCGCGAGGCTGCCTCAAAAACGGCAAGTGCAGCATCTGGCGCCATGCCAGCCTGAAGCACTGCCTTCTTTACAGACATCTGCATGTCAACAATCTCACCAAGAATCGCATCAGTTCCCTCGGCCACTATTTTCCAAGCTGGGCACTTGGCGATGTTGGCAGCAATTGGGGCAGCGGTGACTGAGGCATCTTCGACAGCAATTTCGGCATCAGCAATGGTGGGGGGCGGCATTAAACTGGCATCAAATGCCTGTCGCTTAGCAGAAATCGGCTCCTCGTCAGAACGCATATCACACACCGGCAACGCACGTAAAGCTTCGCGACGGTTTTTGCGGCGCGCCTTTGCTTCCCGCTTTGCTTCTCGCGCGGCAACAGTTTCGGCACTCTCCGCGTTGATGCAGCAGTCACTGCTCTCCACACTTATTACGCTCGAGCAGCTTCCCGACCGACTGCGCGCGTTGTTCATGTTAGGCGCCCTCTTTTGGCGTGTTTGCGAAATCTCGCAAATTTGCCCTCTACCGGTGAGTTTTGATTTACTCGGACACGCACCACTTAGTAAGCACACAAACCAAAAACAACCAGCTGTTGTCACACAACACGAGCACTCAGCTTTTGTATCACAGCAATTTACTGTAATGTTTACCGCAAATTTTACCGCAATTTCTTAATCCGTTTTTTGCAGCTGTCAACGTTTCGTTATTTTTAGACAAATTTTATGCGCACACACGAAAAATACGTCTGTTCGCGACGAGCGTCAGAAACGAACTGAGTAGATAGGGACAGAACAGAGGATCTCTCCATTTGTTTTACGTGGCATGTTCCAACGTAGGATTACAACCACGGTACTCGTATATGCAAGCATATGGTACAGTGAGTCTGGTACAATGCGCCAAAAACCAACGCCCCTCAAAGATGTTAGCAGAGGCCTTCATCTCTTTGGTACCAATTTAAATATACACTATCGGGTGTATATTCCCCCTTGGTGTGGGGCGAAGTGTCTAGCAACTTCTCTCCTGCGTTGTAGCGCAACGCTACGCAACCACAGCCACCACGAACTCCCACTAGGGGGCCGACCTCAATGAGAAGCCTTGGAGAGCATTCTCAACCCGTGGTACCGAAATTAAGGGATCGGTTTCCCCTCCCCATTTAGCTCCGACAAGCTCGGACGTTGGGTAATCCAGAGTGTACCTTTAGTCGTCTCGTACGACAAGCGGTTACATACTGTGTTGGAATTCTAATAACCCGCCAACAACACGGGTGAGGTCAGTTTTAGCTTTGCAGCTCGGGACTGACAACCCAGGTACCTCGTTTAGTCGCCTCATACGACAAGCAGAGATGTACTGTGGCGAGATTCTAAGACCCGCCGACCACACGGGTGAGGCCAGTTTTAGCTTTGCAGCTCGGGACTGACAACCCAGGTACCTCATGCCCATACAAACAAATAGAGATTTTTTTAAAATGCGCCAAAAACCAACGCCCCCAAAGATGTTAGCAGAGGCCTTCATCTCTTTGGTACCAATTTAAATATACACTATCGGGTGTATATTCCCCCTTGGTGTGGGGCGAAGTGTCTAGCAACTTCTCTCCTGCGTTGTAGCGCAACGCTACGCAACCACAGCCACCACGAACTCCCACTAGGGGCCGACCTCAATGAGAAGCCTTGAGAGCATTCTCAACCCGTGGTACCGAAATTAAGGGATCGGTTTCCCCTCCCCATTTAGCTCCGACAAGCTCGGACGTTGGGTAATCCAGAGTGTACCTTTAGTCGTCTCGTACGACAAGCGGTTACATACTGTGTTGGAATTCTAATAACCCGCCAACAACACGGGTGAGGTCAGTTTAGCTTTGCAGCTCGGGACTGACAACCCAGGTACCTCGTTTAGTCGCCTCATACGACAAGCAGAGATGTACTGTGGCGAGATTCTAAGACCCGCCGACCACACGGGTGAGGCCAGTTTTAGCTTTGCAGCTCGGGACTGACAACCCAGGTACCTCGTTTAGTCGCCTCATACGACAAGCAGAGATATACTGTGGTGAGATTCTAAGACCCGCCGACCACGCGGGTGAGGCCAGTTTTAGCTTTTCAGCTCGGGACTGGCAGCCCAGGTGCCTCCTGTGGATCCAGCAAATGGCGACGCCTTATAAAGACCGCTTCGGCAAATGCGTTGAAAAACTGCATCCGCTCCTGTGTTTCCACCACTCCAGACACTCTCCAATCGCCGTGTAGGTACCGCACTCCTAGTCCATCGAGGTTCCGCAAATCAGCATAGAGGGGGCATTCACATAGTACATGAAGCCAGTCCTCGCAATCCGCGTTACAAATACATGCAGGCGTCTCGCTCAGACCTCTCTCATGCAGAAAAGCATTTAGCGATCCATGGCCAGTCAGCAAGAATCCAACGCGTAGGCTGAAACCGAAGTCTCGCCGGCTGTAAACGAAGCTTGCCTCTGGGAAAAAACGATGTGTCACTCGTCCGTGATCTGCATCGTCATCCCACCTGTGCTGCCACTCGCACAGCAAACGTTCGTCCAGTAGCGTCATCTTTTGCTTCAAATCAAGACTTGCCAAGTCTTGACCGTGTAGCCAATCGCCTTCCTCCAACGGGTAGTTACGCTTGAGTTTGTATTTGATTGCCAATTTCTTGGCAACCAAGTCAAACGGGGGAGCACCAGCAAGAACTTGCAGTGCTACAGTGGACACTGTTCGGCAAACCGGCAGGCATCCAAGAAGGATGAGCCTTTGGCAGGACAATAGGCGCCTCCTGGCAACCACCTGTCTCATCGCCACGGCATACCACACTGAAGCACCAAATAGTGCGCAAGGCACCATGAGTCCGGAGTAAATGGTCCGCTTGGCGCGGGGACTGACTCCCCAATCGACCCGCAGTACGCGTGCCATTACCCCTACTACTCCGGTCAGCCGATCGCGTAAAGACGCGATATGCGGGAGAAAGCTCAACCGCTCGCCGACCGTGATGCCCAGATACCGGCATTTTATAGCGTACGGTAGGTTGACTCCTGCAAGCCGTACCCTTGGTCGCCTGTTTGGCGACAGTGTGCCTTTCAGCAGCATAACAGCCGTCTTGCTGGTGGAAACGGAAACACCGACTTCGGCTCCCCAAGCTTCTACGATGGACATCATAGCCTCACCTTTCGACTCTATCTCGATCCGGGAGTTCCCCTCTACGAGCAGAAGAAGATCGTCTGCATACGCGCTGAGCTTGCATATCGGCTCCAAGCGCTGAAGAAGCACGTCCATCATTAGGTTCCATATGAATGGACCGCTGATGGATCCCTGTGGGCAACCTCTTGTCACCGGAACAGTGGCCTCTTCATACCTGCTGACGATACACGCACTCCTGTTAGAGAAGAAGCTTCGCCATAAGCTGGCTTCTCTGCATCCAGAGTCGATCAGTTGGCGTAATACGGCATTCCATTCTACGTGGTCAAACGCTCCCTTGAAGTCCACGAAAATTCCAAGTACATATCGTGCCGGACTGGCATGGATAGAACTCTTTACGTGTCTCCAGGCATCCTCCACACAGCGTCCAGGTTGGAAACCAAATTGCCATCTGCAGCCAGCCGGGAGCACGTCCTTAATCCGGTTAACCATGATTCCCTCAAGCACCTTGCCAAACACTGGCAGCAGGCATATGCCACGATAAGAGCCTGGATCGCTCCTGTCTTTATCGGGTCCCTTGAGTAACGGCACAACGCGAGGGCGTTTCCACTCAGTCGGGAAATGACCTTCAGCTAAGCAACGGGAATACAACGTTGTGAGGTGCTGAGGGATGGCACGCCATACCTCTTTGCATATCGCTCCAGTGATGCCGTCCAAGCCAGGTGAGCGTCTGCTCCGTAACCTGGCAACACATGCGCTCACTTCGTACTCTTCGAGTGTTGGTGGGGCTTCGCTTGAAAGGACAATCGGTGCAGTCGACTCCGTAACAGGGAAAAAGTTACGGAGGAGCACTCGCGCACAGTCGTGCCATGTTACGACTAGCTCGTCATCCGAACGAAGACATCCCAGCTCGGTTTTCCGCTTGCGACCTCGGCAAATCCGGTAGACGTGCCCCCATGGATCTTCCTTGTGCTCTCCAACGAATCGACGCCAATTCTGCTCCTTTGCCGACAGAATGAGCTTCTTGTATTGGCCGACGGAGGTCCGTAGGGCAATAACAAGTCGCTCTGCATCATCGGTGCCACGCCGACGAGCATTCTGGAGCCGTCGCCTCAGTCTCCTGACCTCTTGGCGCTTCGTACTAAGGTCGGCATTCCACCAGACCACTTTCCGTACGGCTCTCGGCAGTCTGCGTCCCAGCACTCGGTCGCACACATCGTGGACGAGAGAGCGCACTACAGACACTTGGTCGTCAATAGTCATGTCCGTATAATCCTCTGGTAGTTCGGCTGCTTTCCTAACCAACTCATCGCAGAACAATCGCCAACGCGCATTGGAGACGTTCCAAGACGGAACAGGAGCATCGCTCTCAACTGTGTCTCTGGGGTCCCGCGTCACCTCAACATAAATAATGTTGTGGTCGCTTAGATCCCACTCGTCCACTCTCCAGTCATATGTGGCCCACATAGACGCCGCCTCGTTGACGATTGTTACGTCGATATCACTTTGTGCTCTGCGATTATCAAACGTGTACTTGCTGCTAAACTGATTGAGCACACCGGCTCTGCCTCCTTGGATCCACTCTGACAGCAGCTCACCCCGTCCATGGTTAGGGTCACCACGAGCACGCTCGTGAGACTTGCTAAACCACATGGGGGACACTGCATTCGCGTCTAAGCCAAAGATGACTGGATTGCTACCCACAAGGAGTAGCACCGCATCTAAATACATTAGGTATGGTTCCAGGTCAGCGGTGAATTGACAGTACACGGAGCTCAAGAAGATTGAGCCAAATCTTCCAGTGACACTCACGCATACGCCAAACTCAGTGATGAGAGGTTCAATGGGCATACAGATGGCATCCGGATCGTCGATGAATATAGCCGCTTTCGAGCGCCGATCAGAAAACACACGCATTCCGGACGGAAGGCCTGTGATGCGGTGAAATCTATCGACGTACGGTTCCTGCACCAGTGCGAACATGTGGCGGGAGTCTCGCACACGGGCTAACAGCTCGATAGTAGCGGCTCTACCTCGACCACAGTTAGCTTGGATGAAGCTAAACATTTAATGTCTAGCTTGCACCCTCGCTAAGACAGCAGCATATATCGGGCACGTCTCCGACAGCATATTATGCCCGGAGGGAAGCCCCTTGAAGCGACAGTTACGGCAGTCCACCGTGCTCGTGCACTTCGTTGCTATATGGCCTGTCTGTCCGCACTGTCGGCACACCTCGCTCTTTAAGCGGCACTGCGAAACCTTGTGGTCGAATCCAACGCAGCGATGGCAAGCGTACGTTCGGACGAGCGACCTACAGCGGAAGGAGAACCACTTAATGTAGACCCGACCAGTCTTATCAAGCACCGCTTGCGCCTTTTCATCACATTCCAGTGCCAGATTGACTCTGGCACCATCAGTGACCGACCACGGCTTCGTCTCGAGGTGCACCATCTTCCTAAACGCCGACGGCGAAAACTCCTCCTTGAAGTGGTTTTCATAGAGCTCCTCCATGAAGACATCCGGGATAATGGTGGTGTCAACATCAAAAACCGTGATTCTTGACCGAGTACCTCGGTTTTGCTGCACTTGGAGTCCAACTTCTTTGAATCTCTTGTTGGTCAGCACCTTCCGCATCTCGCTTGCCGATGGTGTGCGGATGACAGCACCACCACGCTTCAATTCACGCACCTCGTGAACTCGCACTCCTAGAGCCGGAGCAACCTCGCTCATCACCTTGCTGGCAATCTCTTTACCCGATACATTCGGGTCCCTGCTCGTAACCACGGCGGACCACGTTTCCACGGGCTTCCTGCCAATGTGCGCTGCTCTGGGAGCGGGAACGGGGCCAGAGTGAGGGACGGCAGTGGTGACAGCAATGGGCGCAGCAAAATTAGAGATAGCGGATCGGGGCGTCTCAGAGAGCTTCTCCAGAAGCGCATTGCGCACTGCCAGCGCGGTGACAAGCGCGTCATACCGCGAGGCTGCCTCAAAAACGGCAAGTGCAGCATCTGGCGCCATGCCAGCCTGAAGCACTGCCTTCTTTACAGACATCTGCATGTCAACAATCTCACCAAGAATCGCATCAGTTCCCTCGGCCACTATTTTCCAAGCTGGGCACTTGGCGATGTTGGCAGCAATTGGGGCAGCGGTGACTGAGGCATCTTCGACAGCAATTTCGGCATCAGCAATGGTGGGGGGCGGCATTAAACTGGCATCAAATGCCTGTCGCTTAGCAGAAATCGGCTCCTCGTCAGAACGCATATCACACACCGGCAACGCACGTAAAGCTTCGCGACGGTTTTTGCGGCGCGCCTTTGCTTCCCGCTTTGCTTCTCGCGCGGCAACAGTTTCGGCACTCTCCGCGTTGATGCAGCAGTCACTGCTCTCCACACTTATTACGCTCGAGCAGCTTCCCGACCGACTGCGCGCGTTGTTCATGTTAGGCGCCCTCTTTTGGCGTGTTTGCGAAATCTCGCAAATTTGCCCTCTACCGGTGAGTTTTGATTTACTCGGACACGCACCACTTAGTAAGCACACAAACCAAAAACAACCAGCTGTTGTCACACAACACGAGCACTCAGCTTTTGTATCACAGCAATTTACTGTAATGTTTACCGCAAATTTTACCGCAATTTCTTAATCCGTTTTTTGCAGCTGTCAACGTTTCGTTATTTTTAGACAAATTTTATGCGCACACACGAAAAATACGTCTGTTCGCGACGAGCGTCAGAAACGAACTGAGTAGATAGGGACAGAACAGAGGATCTCTCCATTTGTTTTACGTGGCATGTTCCAACGTAGGATTACAACCACGGTACTCGTATATGCAAGCATATGGTACAGTGAGTCTGGTACAATGCGCCAAAAACCAACGCCCCTCAAAGATGTTAGCAGAGGCCTTCATCTCTTTGGTACCAATTTAAATATACACTATCGGGTGTATATTCCCCCTTGGTGTGGGGCGAAGTGTCTAGCAACTTCTCTCCTGCGTTGTAGCGCAACGCTACGCAACCACAGCCACCACGAACTCCCACTAGGGGGCCGACCTCAATGAGAAGCCTTGGAGAGCATTCTCAACCCGTGGTACCGAAATTAAGGGATCGGTTTCCCCTCCCCATTTAGCTCCGACAAGCTCGGACGTTGGGTAATCCAGAGTGTACCTTTAGTCGTCTCGTACGACAAGCGGTTACATACTGTGTTGGAATTCTAATAACCCGCCAACAACACGGGTGAGGTCAGTTTTAGCTTTGCAGCTCGGGACTGACAACCCAGGTACCTCGTTTAGTCGCCTCATACGACAAGCAGAGATGTACTGTGGCGAGATTCTAAGACCCGCCGACCACACGGGTGAGCCATTTAGCCAGTACTCGTTTAGTCGCCTCATACGACAAGCAGAGATATACTGTGGGAGATTCTAAGACCCGCCGACCACGCGGGTGAGTAGATAGGGACAGAACAGAGGATCTCTCCATTTGTTTTACGTGGCATGTTCCAACGTAGGATTACAACCACGGTACTCGTATATGCAAGCATATGGTACAGTGAGTCTGGTACAATGCGCCAAAAACCAACGCCCCTCAAAGATGTTAGCAGAGGCCTTCATCTCTTTGGTACCAATTTAAATATACACTATCGGGTGTATATTCCCCCTTGGTGTGGGGCGAAGTGTCTAGCAACTTCTCTCCTGCGTTGTAGCGCAACGCTACGCAACCACAGCCACCACGAACTCCCACTAGGGGGCCGACCTCAATGAGAAGCCTTGGAGAGCATTCTCAACCCGTGGTACCGAAATTAAGGGATCGGTTTCCCCTCCCCATTTAGCTCCGACAAGCTCGGACGTTGGGTAATCCAGAGTGTACCTTTAGTCGTCTCGTACGACAAGCGGTTACATACTGTGTTGGAATTCTAATAACCCGCCAACAACACGGGTGAGGTCAGTTTTAGCTTTGCAGCTCGGGACTGACAACCCAGGTACCTCGTTTAGTCGCCTCATACGACAAGCAGAGATGTACTGTGGCGAGATTCTAAGACCCGCCGACCACACGGGTGAGGCCAGTTTTAGCTTTGCAGCTCGGGACTGACAACCCAGGTACCTCGTTTAGTCGCCTCATACGACAAGCAGAGATATACTGTGGTGAGATTCTAAGACCCGCCGACCACGCGGGTGAGGCCAGTTTTAGCTTTTCAGCTCGGGACTGGCAGCCCAGGTGCCTCCTGTGGATCCAGCAAATGGCGACGCCTTATAAAGACCGCTTCGGCAAATGCGTTGAAAAACTGCATCCGCTCCTGTGTTTCCACCACTCCAGACACTCTCCAATCGCCGTGTAGGTACCGCACTCCTAGTCCATCGAGGTTCCGCAAATCAGCATAGAGGGGGCATTCACATAGTACATGAAGCCAGTCCTCGCAATCCGCGTTACAAATACATGCAGGCGTCTCGCTCAGACCTCTCTCATGCAGAAAAGCATTTAGCGATCCATGGCCAGTCAGCAAGAATCCAACGCGTAGGCTGAAACCGAAGTCTCGCCGGCTGTAAACGAAGCTTGCCTCTGGGAAAAAACGATGTGTCACTCGTCCGTGATCTGCATCGTCATCCCACCTGTGCTGCCACTCGCACAGCAAACGTTCGTCCAGTAGCGTCATCTTTTGCTTCAAATCAAGACTTGCCAAGTCTTGACCGTGTAGCCAATCGCCTTCCTCCAACGGGTAGTTACGCTTGAGTTTGTATTTGATTGCCAATTTCTTGGCAACCAAGTCAAACGGGGGAGCACCAGCAAGAACTTGCAGTGCTACAGTGGACACTGTTCGGCAAACCGGCAGGCATCCAAGAAGGATGAGCCTTTGGCAGGACAATAGGCGCCTCCTGGCAACCACCTGTCTCATCGCCACGGCATACCACACTGAAGCACCAAATAGTGCGCAAGGCACCATGAGTCCGGAGTAAATGGTCCGCTTGGCGCGGGGACTGACTCCCCAATCGACCCGCAGTACGCGTGCCATTACCCCTACTACTCCGGTCAGCCGATCGCGTAAAGACGCGATATGCGGGAGAAAGCTCAACCGCTCGCCGACCGTGATGCCCAGATACCGGCATTTTATAGCGTACGGTAGGTTGACTCCTGCAAGCCGTACCCTTGGTCGCCTGTTTGGCGACAGTGTGCCTTTCAGCAGCATAACAGCCGTCTTGCTGGTGGAAACGGAAACACCGACTTCGGCTCCCCAAGCTTCTACGATGGACATCATAGCCTCACCTTTCGACTCTATCTCGATCCGGGAGTTCCCCTCTACGAGCAGAAGAAGATCGTCTGCATACGCGCTGAGCTTGCATATCGGCTCCAAGCGCTGAAGAAGCACGTCCATCATTAGGTTCCATATGAATGGACCGCTGATGGATCCCTGTGGGCAACCTCTTGTCACCGGAACAGTGGCCTCTTCATACCTGCTGACGATACACGCACTCCTGTTAGAGAAGAAGCTTCGCCATAAGCTGGCTTCTCTGCATCCAGAGTCGATCAGTTGGCGTAATACGGCATTCCATTCTACGTGGTCAAACGCTCCCTTGAAGTCCACGAAAATTCCAAGTACATATCGTGCCGGACTGGCATGGATAGAACTCTTTACGTGTCTCCAGGCATCCTCCACACAGCGTCCAGGTTGGAAACCAAATTGCCATCTGCAGCCAGCCGGGAGCACGTCCTTAATCCGGTTAACCATGATTCCCTCAAGCACCTTGCCAAACACTGGCAGCAGGCATATGCCACGATAAGAGCCTGGATCGCTCCTGTCTTTATCGGGTCCCTTGAGTAACGGCACAACGCGAGGGCGTTTCCACTCAGTCGGGAAATGACCTTCAGCTAAGCAACGGGAATACAACGTTGTGAGGTGCTGAGGGATGGCACGCCATACCTCTTTGCATATCGCTCCAGTGATGCCGTCCAAGCCAGGTGAGCGTCTGCTCCGTAACCTGGCAACACATGCGCTCACTTCGTACTCTTCGAGTGTTGGTGGGGCTTCGCTTGAAAGGACAATCGGTGCAGTCGACTCCGTAACAGGGAAAAAGTTACGGAGGAGCACTCGCGCACAGTCGTGCCATGTTACGACTAGCTCGTCATCCGAACGAAGACATCCCAGCTCGGTTTTCCGCTTGCGACCTCGGCAAATCCGGTAGACGTGCCCCCATGGATCTTCCTTGTGCTCTCCAACGAATCGACGCCAATTCTGCTCCTTTGCCGACAGAATGAGCTTCTTGTATTGACCGACGGAGGTCCGTAGGGCAATAACAAGTCGCTCTGCATCATCGGTGCCACGCCGACGAGCATTCTGGAGCCGTCGCCTCAGTCTCCTGACCTCTTGGCGCTTCGTACTAAGGTCGGCATTCCACCAGACCACTTTCCGTACGGCTCTCGGCAGTCTGCGTCCCAGCACTCGGTCGCACACATCGTGGACGAGAGAGCGCACTACAGACACTTGGTCGTCAATAGTCATGTCCGTATAATCCTCTGGTAGTTCGGCTGCTTTCCTAACCAACTCATCGCAGAACAATCGCCAACGCGCATTGGAGACGTTCCAAGACGGAACAGGAGCATCGCTCTCAACTGTGTCTCTGGGGTCCCGCGTCACCTCAACATAAATAATGTTGTGGTCGCTTAGATCCCACTCGTCCACTCTCCAGTCATATGTGGCCCACATAGACGCCGCCTCGTTGACGATTGTTACGTCGATATCACTTTGTGCTCTGCGATTATCAAACGTGTACTTGCTGCTAAACTGATTGAGCACACCGGCTCTGCCTCCTTGGATCCACTCTGACAGCAGCTCACCCCGTCCATGGTTAGGGTCACCACGAGCACGCTCGTGAGACTTGCTAAACCACATGGGGGACACTGCATTCGCGTCTAAGCCAAAGATGACTGGATTGCTACCCACAAGGAGTAGCACCGCATCTAAATACATTAGGTATGGTTCCAGGTCAGCGGTGAATTGACAGTACACGGAGCTCAAGAAGATTGAGCCAAATCTTCCAGTGACACTCACGCATACGCCAAACTCAGTGATGAGAGGTTCAATGGGCATACAGATGGCATCCGGATCGTCGATGAATATAGCCGCTTTCGAGCGCCGATCAGAAAACACACGCATTCCGGACGGAAGGCCTGTGATGCGGTGAAATCTATCGACGTACGGTTCCTGCACCAGTGCGAACATGTGGCGGGAGTCTCGCACACGGGCTAACAGCTCGATAGTAGCGGCTCTACCTCGACCACAGTTAGCTTGGATGAAGCTAAACATTTAATGTCTAGCTTGCACCCTCGCTAAGACAGCAGCATATATCGGGCACGTCTCCGACAGCATATTATGCCCGGAGGGAAGCCCCTTGAAGCGACAGTTACGGCAGTCCACCGTGCTCGTGCACTTCGTTGCTATATGGCCTGTCTGTCCGCACTGTCGGCACACCTCGCTCTTTAAGCGGCACTGCGAAACCTTGTGGTCGAATCCAACGCAGCGATGGCAAGCGTACGTTCGGACGAGCGACCTACAGCGGAAGGAGAACCACTTAATGTAGACCCGACCAGTCTTATCAAGCACCGCTTGCGCCTTTTCATCACATTCCAGTGCCAGATTGACTCTGGCACCATCAGTGACCGACCACGGCTTCGTCTCGAGGTGCACCATCTTCCTAAACGCCGACGGCGAAAACTCCTCCTTGAAGTGGTTTTCATAGAGCTCCTCCATGAAGACATCCGGGATAATGGTGGTGTCAACATCAAAAACCGTGATTCTTGACCGAGTACCTCGGTTTTGCTGCACTTGGAGTCCAACTTCTTTGAATCTCTTGTTGGTCAGCACCTTCCGCATCTCGCTTGCCGATGGTGTGCGGATGACAGCACCACCACGCTTCAATTCACGCACCTCGTGAACTCGCACTCCTAGAGCCGGAGCAACCTCGCTCATCACCTTGCTGGCAATCTCTTTACCCGATACATTCGGGTCCCTGCTCGTAACCACGGCGGACCACGTTTCCACGGGCTTCCTGCCAATGTGCGCTGCTCTGGGAGCGGGAACGGGGCCAGAGTGAGGGACGGCAGTGGTGACAGCAATGGGCGCAGCAAAATTAGAGATAGCGGATCGGGGCGTCTCAGAGAGCTTCTCCAGAAGCGCATTGCGCACTGCCAGCGCGGTGACAAGCGCGTCATACCGCGAGGCTGCCTCAAAAACGGCAAGTGCAGCATCTGGCGCCATGCCAGCCTGAAGCACTGCCTTCTTTACAGACATCTGCATGTCAACAATCTCACCAAGAATCGCATCAGTTCCCTCGGCCACTATTTTCCAAGCTGGGCACTTGGCGATGTTGGCAGCAATTGGGGCAGCGGTGACTGAGGCATCTTCGACAGCAATTTCGGCATCAGCAATGGTGGGGGGCGGCATTAAACTGGCATCAAATGCCTGTCGCTTAGCAGAAATCGGCTCCTCGTCAGAACGCATATCACACACCGGCAACGCACGTAAAGCTTCGCGACGGTTTTTGCGGCGCGCCTTTGCTTCCCGCTTTGCTTCTCGCGCGGCAACAGTTTCGGCACTCTCCGCGTTGATGCAGCAGTCACTGCTCTCCACACTTATTACGCTCGAGCAGCTTCCCGACCGACTGCGCGCGTTGTTCATGTTAGGCGCCCTCTTTTGGCGTGTTTGCGAAATCTCGCAAATTTGCCCTCTACCGGTGAGTTTTGATTTACTCGGACACGCACCACTTAGTAAGCACACAAACCAAAAACAACCAGCTGTTGTCACACAACACGAGCACTCAGCTTTTGTATCACAGCAATTTACTGTAATGTTTACCGCAAATTTTACCGCAATTTCTTAATCCGTTTTTTGCAGCTGTCAACGTTTCGTTATTTTTAGACAAATTTTATGCGCACACACGAAAAATACGTCTGTTCGCGACGAGCGTCAGAAACGAACTGAGTAGATAGGGACAGTAGGAATCTCGTTAATCCATTCATGCGCGTCACTAATTAGATGACGAGGCATTTGGCTACCTTAAGAGAGTCATAGTTACTCCCGCCGTTGACCCGCGCTTACTTGAATTTCTTCACTTTGACATTCAGAGCACTGGGCAGAAATCACATTGTGTCAACACCCGCTAGGGCCATCACAATGCTTTGTTTTAATTAGACAGTCGGATTCCCCAAGTCCGTGCCAGTTCTGAATTGATTGTTAATTGATAATCGTTATAATTTAAAAGAACTAATTAGTTGCCCAATTAGTATTCTTAAAAATTTTAGCAAGAAAGTTCCACAATTGGCTACGTAACTAAACTATCCGGGGAACAAGAAACTACCATAAATGATAGAAACTCTATTTACCCAGAACGAGCACATAAACCATGTTATTGTTTCCCAATCAAGCCCGACTATCTCAATCTTCAGAGCCAATCCTTATCCCGAAGTTACGGATCTAATTTGCCGACTTCCCTTACCTACATTATTCTATCGACTAGAGACTCTTCACCTTGGAGACCAGCTGCGGATATTGGTACGGCCTGTTGAGAAGTTTGCGTGTCCCCACCATAAATTTTCAAGGTCCGAGGAGAAAATATCGACACAACAGTATATGTCATGCTCTTCTAGCCCATCTACCATATCTCTCTGCGAAAGACTTCCATGGTAGTACGGCTATAAAACAGAAAAGAAAACTCTTCCGATACCTCTCGACGGCTTCTTTATGGTCGTTCCTGTTGCCAGGATGAGCACGAGGCCCATATTTAATAACAAACGGATACTCAACAGGTTACGGAATTGGAACCGTATTCCCTTTCGTTCAAAATTATTCAAGTGTAATAAGATACATACAATAATAAAATACATGACAATTTTTTACTTGAAAATTTTCGGCTTTCGCCTTGAACTTAGGACCGACTAACTCGTGATCAACCACTGTTCACACGAAACCCTTCTCCACTTCAGTCCTCCAAGGTCTCATTCGATTATTTGCTACTACCACCAAGATCTGTACCAATGGCGGCTCCATGCAGGCTTACGCCAAACACTTCTAAGCACACCATTGTACCTTCCTACTCACTAAAGTTTCAAAATTTATATTACAAGTAACATAAATCATCTACTTTAGCGGTAATGTATAGGTATACAACTTAAGCGCCATCCATTTTAAGGGCTAGTTGCTTCGGCAGGTGAGTTGTTACACACTCCTTAGCGGATTTCGACTTCCATGATCACCGTCCTGCTGTTTTAAGCAACCAACGCCTTTCATGGTTTCTGAATGAGTTGTTAATTTGGGCACCGTAACATTACGTTTGGTTCATCCCACAGCGCCAGTTCTGCTTACCAAAAGTGGCCCACTGGGCACATTATATCATAACCTTAAACTTCATATCAAGAAAGTTAAGGTTCTTACCCATTTAAAGTTTGAGAATAGGTTAAGATCGTTTCGACCCTAAGGCCTCTAATCATTCGCTTTACCAGATAAGATTATTTTATACAACAGTTAAATGCACCAGCTATCCTGAGGGAAACTTCGGAAGGAACCAGCTACTAGATGGTTCGATTGGTCTTTCGCCCCTATACTCAATTCTGACAATCGATTTGCACGTCAGAACTGTTTCGGTCTTCCATCAGGGTTTCCCCTGACTTCAACCTGATCAAGTATAGTTCACCATCTTTCGGGTCACAGCATATATGCTCAAGGTACGTTCCAGTTAGAGGTATAAATAATATAAATATTATCATACATAACTATATAGAACGCCCCGGGATTGTGTTAATCAACTATAAATAGTTAAAAAACTAATCCCATTAATAGCCAAGTTAATTACGCTATTAGGTTTTTATCCCAATAACTTGCACATATGTTAGACTCCTTGGTCCGTGTTTCAAGACGGGTCCCGAAGGTATCCTGAATCTTTCGCATTGTTAATCATACAAATGCTTATAATAAACACAAAAATCAATGATAATTATGCCATTATATAATTCCGAGAAATTAACGCACTGTACTCATATAAATCTATCAGCACTTTATCAAATTTATGACATTTATTTTATGTTAAAATGCAAGCATTCTAATTCAAATAAGCAATTATCTACAATTTTTTGATAAATTTATTGATACTAATAGATTACAATGTCCTTATATGGAAAAAATGCACACTATTATTATAATATAGATTATATATTACAATTCTAATGATGAATTTTCCATAACGGATATTCAGGTTCATCGGGCTTAACCTCTAAGCAGTTTCACGTACTATTTAACTCTCTATTCAGAGTTCTTTTCAACTTTCCCTCACGGTACTTGTTTACTATCGGTCTCATGGTTATATTTAGTTTTAGATGGAGTTTACCACCCACTTAGTGCTGCACTATCAAGCAACACGACTCTTTGGAAACACCATCTAGTAATCATTAACGTTATACGGGCCTGGCACCCTCTATGGGTAAATGGCCTCATTTAAGAAGGACTTAAATCGTTAATTTCTCATACTAGAATATTGATGTTCCATACACTGCATCTCACATTTGCCATATAGACAAAGTGACTTAGTGCTGAACTGATTTCTTTTCGCTCGCCGCTACTAAGAAAATCCTTGTTAGTTTCTTTTCCTCCCCTAATTAATATGCTTAAATTCAGGGGGGTAGTCCCATATGAGTTGAGGTTGTATAATTATGTTATATTCGTTAAAAACAAAACAAAATGTTTATATTTTAACAATCTGAAATATACTATATTTTGAAGTTCCATAATATTGAACGATTTTATCTTCTTCCAATTATTAATAAGAGGCAATTCTAGTTTAAAAAATAATTTTTTATGCTAGACATTCCTCAGTATTATTTGATTAGAATAAAGAAAATATAATTCTTCAAATTCCTCATACAAATATATACAACATAGAGGCATAGTATTTTCATTTATTATTTAATATTATGAATATGTTATGTGCAGAGTTTTGCAACTCCACACATATATTATCCAATAATATACCATATGCTTAAAATTCCAAAGAACTTTAAGCAACTTATTTAGCATAGTCTTACAACCCTCAACCATATGTAGTCCAAGCAGCACTCTAAAATTAATTAAAGTACATAACAGCATGGACTGCGATATGCGTTCAAAATGTCGATGTTCATGTGTCCTGCAGTTCACACGATGACGCACAGTTTGCTGCGTTCTTCATCGACCCATGAGCCGAGTGATCCACCGCTTAGAGTGATACAAATTTTTGTTTATTTCATTACGTCATAAATTATTTTATTGAAAGAAATTAAAAATACACCATTTTACTGGCATATATCAATTCCTTCAATAAATTTTTTATACCTAATATAATGTTGCGAAATGTCTTAGTTTTACATAATCAATTAAAATACGATATATGACAAGAATTTCAAAAGATACACAAATTTATTTGTATTATAATCGACATATGTAAAGCATTAACCTGGAAAAAGCAGGTACAACATTGTTATATTAGGTTGTTGCGTTTATACAACGTATGCCCATATTCATAATGAACAATACATCTGTGCAACGCATGTATATTATGGTCCATATACACGCATGTTTCATCTTTTAATCATAGTACATGAAAAATATGTGAAAGAAATACATACTATAAAATATGAATATGACAAATAAATAAAATACAATAGAAAGTACAATATTACAATCACAATTTCATATACTTGAATAAAACATGATAATTTTAAAATGACATTTTCAAATTTTATATAACTTTAAAATGCATATTCAAAT
>JAEIFK010000625.1:0-2500 GCA_018901825.1 Drosophila funebris | reverse complement strand
AGCCACTTTAATCCTTGGATTAGAGAATTGAAAACGAGTCAATTTTCCGACAAGGATCCACATGTCAAATATTATATTTGTATAATTAACAATATAATATTGATATGATGTTTAAAAATTGAATAATCCGATAATAGGAAACCTATTTAGTATATGTTGAAAGAAATATTAAATATATCAAATCAAATACCTTGGCTAATTTCACTATTATCTTTTTTAGTTGTATCGCAGCCAAGCGCTCAATGACGACAAATAACGAATATTCATTAATAATGACAAATATGTATGAATCCGAAACATACAACAGATGAGCACACACTGCCCATCATGTATAGGTTTTGTGACACGCTTTCTCAAATTCTTTCATTTTATCATATGCCACCCCTTAACATAATTATATGGGTGCACTAATTTAATAATGCACCTTTAAACTTCATTATTTTGCCCCAGTATTATATAAATTAACCTATGCCGGCAAGACATCACTCCACAATCATATGAAATTTATATGTTGAAAATTTTTCATATGACATGTCTTGCGCGACACCACTCCACTATATAGGTTTTGTGACACGCTTTCTCAAATTCTTTCATTTTATCATATGCCACCCCTTTTTTTTTTTTTTTTTTTTTTTTTTTTTTTTTCCCCCCCCCTTTATTGTTTTTTAAACTTTTTCAAATTTTTTTTTTTTTATCATATGCCACCCTTAACATAATTATATGGGTGCACTAATTTAATAATGCACCTTTAAACTTCATTATTTTGCCCCAGTATTATATAAATTAACCTATGCCGGCAAGACATCACTCCACAATCATATGAAATTTATATGTTGAAAATTTTTCATATGACATGTCTTGCGCGACACCACTCCACTATATAGGTTTTGTGACACGCTTTCTCAAATTCTTTCATTTTATCATATGCCACCCCTTAACATAATTATATGGGTGCACTAATTTAATAATGCACCTTTAAACTTCATTATTTTGCCCCAGTATTATATAAATTAACCTATGCCGGCAAGACATCACTCCACAATCATATGAAATTTATATGTTGAAAATTTTTCATATGACATGTCTTGCGCGACACCACTCCACTATATAGGTTTTGTGACACGCTTTCTCAAATTCTTTCATTTTATCATATGCCACCCCTTAACATAATTATATGGGTGCACTAATTTAATAATGCACCTTTAAACTTCATTATTTTGCCCCAGTATTATATAAATTAACCTATGCCGGCAAGACATCACTCCACAATCATATGAAATTTATATGTTGAAAATTTTTCATATGACATGTCTTGCGCGACACCACTCCACTATATAGGTTTTGTGACACGCTTTCTCAAATTCTTTCATTTTATCATATGCCACCCCTTAACATTATTATATGGGTGCACTAATTTAATAATGCACCTTTAAACTTCATTATTTTGCCCCAGTATTATATAAATTAACCTATGCCGGCAAGACATCACTCCACAATCATATGAAATTTATATGTTGAAAATTTTTCATATGACATGTCTTGCGCGACACCACTCCACTATATAGGTTTTGTGACACGTTTTCTCAAATTCTTTCATTTTATCATATGCCAGCCCTTAAACATTATTATATGGGTGTATTAATTTAATAATGCACCTTTAAACTTCATTATTTCGCCCCAGTATTACATAAATTAACCTATGTCGACAAGACATCACTGCATACCACATATATGTCTACCATATATATGTTTGAAATAACTTATATTATTAAAGTGGTCTTTATTATATTTAATATGCGTCACTAATAAGATGACGAAATATTTGGATACCGAATAACAGAGCCGCCCACCATACTTCTACTACTTTAACTACCAACTCTGACAAATTGGTTTATTATTAGAAATTGCATAAAGTTGATAAACTTCATTATGTATTTGCGCCACTAAAAGATGGACGATACAATTGGCTACCATATATATATGTTTAAAATAACTTATATTAAAGAGGACTTTATTATAGTTTATATGCGTCACTAATAAGATGACGAAATATTTGGATACCGAATAGCAGAGCCTACCATGCTTCTACTACTTTAATTACCAACAACTCTGACAAATTGGTTTAATATTAGAAATTGCATAAAGTTGATAAACTTCATTATGTATTTGCGCCACTAAAAGATGGACGATACAATTGGCTACCATATATATATGTTTAAAATAACTTATATTAAAGAGGACTTTATTATAGTTTATATGCGTCACTAATAAGATGACGAAATATTTGGATACCGAATAGCAGAGCCTACCATGCTTCTACTACTTTAATTACCAACAACTCTGACAAATTGGTTTAATATTAGAAATTGCATAAAGTTGATAAACTTCATTATGTATTTGCGCCACTAAAAGATGGACGATACAATTGGCTACCATATATATATGTTTAAAATAACTTATATTAAAGAGGACTTTATTATAGTTTATATGCGTCACTAAT
>JAEIFK010000617.1:0-17628 GCA_018901825.1 Drosophila funebris | reverse complement strand
GAAATATAAGTATTTTTTCATTGAATCGTTGGGCTTTACGGACAGGCCAAATGTGCAGGCGAGACTGAGAACGACTGCAGTACATGCAGAAGTAAATGAAACGAACTAATACTCAGCTTTTGTTCGAGTGTGTATACATATGCAAAATCTTCGTCCTATAAGTATGCAAAGACTTCATTTGCGAAATGAGAGTTTCAAAAATATTATTTTTTAAATACTTGTTATGTACTTCGCTTCTAGTAAATCAATAGACTTATCAAAATACTTTTATTATAGAACCCTTTACAGAGTATTATCCTGCCGGTTACGGTCGACTGTAGCTTTTACACTCTGTACAGGGATATATTAGTTTTGTGCAAAATGTATGTAACGGGCAAAAAGGAAGCATCACCCCATAAAGTATATATATTCCTGATCAGTAACAACATCCGAGTCGATTGAGCCATTTTCGTCTGCTGTCCGTCCGTCCGTCCGTCTATATGAACGGGTCGAGCTCAGCAATTATAAGAGCTAGAGATCCTATAAATTTGACAAGAAAATTCCTTTATACCACAATCAAATTTATTTTAAATTTTAAATAGCTCCCCATTTCCATCGCAAAACGAAGAAAGCCAATATTGGACACATTTTTTAACGTAGACACCTCTAACTGATCAGATGCGTAAAGAATATTATAAAGAAGGAATGCTGAAAGTTTCATCAAGATCGGTTAATAAATAAGACAGATAATCAGAAAAGAAATATAAGTATTTTTTCCATTGAATCGTTGGGTTTTCGGACAGGCCAAATGTGCGAGCGAGACTGAGAACGACTGCAGTACATGCAGAAGTAAATGAAGCGACGTAATACTCAGCTTTTGTTCGAGTGTGTATACATATGCAAAATCTTCGTCCTATAAGTATGCAAAGACTTCATTTGCGAAATGAGAGTTTCAAAATATTATTTTTTAAATACTTGTTATGTACTTGCTTCTAGTAAATCAATAGACTTATCAAAATACTTTTATTATAGAACCCTTTACAGAGTATTATCCTGCCGGTTACGGTCGACTGTAGCTTTTTACACTCTGTACAGGGATATATTAGTTTTGTGCAAAATGTATGTAACGGGCAAAAGGAAGCATCACCCCATAAAGTATACATATTCTTGATCAGTAACAACATCCGAGTCGATTGAGCCATTTTCGTCTGCTGTCCGTCCGTCTGTCCGTCCATATGAACGGGTCGATCTCAGCAATTATAAGAGCTAGAGACTATAAATTTGACAAGAAAATTCCTTTATACCACAATCAAATTTATTTTAAATTTTAAATAGCTCCCCCATTTCCATCGCAAAACGAAGAAAACCAATATTGGCCACATTTTTCAACGTAGACGCCTCTAACTGATCAGATGCGTAAAGAATATTATATAGAAGGAATGCTGAAAGTTTCATCAAGATCGGTTAATAAATAAGACAGATAATCAGAATAGAAATATAAGTATTTTTTCCATTGAATCGTTGGGCTTTACGGGCAGGCCATGTGTGCGAGCGAGACTGAGAACGACTGCAGTACATGCAGAAGTAAATGAAGCGACGTAATACTCAGCTTTTGTTCGAGTGTGTATACATATGCAAAATCTTCGTCCTATAAGTATGCAAAGACTTCATTTGCGAAATGAGAGTTTCAAAATATTATTTTTTAAATACTTGTTATGTACTTGCTTTACAGAGTATTATCCTGCCGGTTGCGGTCGATTGTAGCCTTTTTACACTCTGAACAGGGATATATTAGTTTTGTGCAAAAAGTATGTAACTGGCAGAAGGAAGCATTACCCCATAAAGTATATATATTCTTGATCAGTATCAACATCCGAGTCGGTTGCGCCATTTTCGTCTGCTGTCCGTCCGTCCGTCCGTCTATATGAACGGGTCGATCTCAGCAATTATAAGAGCTAGAGACTATAAATTTGACAAGAAAATTCCTTTATACCACAATCAAATTTATTTTAAATTTTAAATAGCTCCCCCATTTCTATCGCAAAACGAAGAAAACCAATATTGGCCAAATTTTTCAACGTAGACACCTCTAACTGATCAGATGCGTAAAGAATATTATATAAAAGGAATGCTGAAAGTTTCATCAAGAGCGGTTAATAAATAAGACAGATAATCAGAATAGAAATATAAGTATTTTTTCCATTGAATCGTTGGGCTTTACGGGCAGGCCATGTGTGCGAGCGAGACTGAGAACGACTGCAGTACATGCAGAAGTAAATGAAGCGACGTAATACTCAGCTTTTGTTCGAGTGTGTATACATATGCAAAATCTTCGTCCTATAAGTATGCAAAGACTTCATTTGCGAAATGAGAGTTTCAAAATATTATTTTTTAAATACTTGTTATGTACTTGCTTTACAGAGTATTATCCTGCCGGTTACGGTCGACTGTAGCTTTTTACACTCTGTACAGGGATATATTAGTTTTGTGCAAAATGTATGTAACGGGCAAAAGGAAGCATCACCCCATAAAGTATATATATTCTTGATCAGTAACAACATCCGAGTCGATTGAGCCATTTTCGTCTGCTGTCCGTCCGTCTGTCCGTCTATATGAACGGGTCGAGCTCAGCAATTATAAGAGCTAGAGACTATAAATTTGACAAGAAAATTCCTTTATACCACAATCAAATTTATTTTAAATTTTAAATAGCTCCCCCATTTCTATCGCAAAACGAAGAAAACCAATATTGGCCACATTTTTCAACGTAGACGCCTCTAACTGATCAGATGCGTAAAGAATATTATATAGAAGGAATGCTGAAAGTTTCATCAAGATCGGTTAATAAATAAGACAGATAATCAGAATAGAAATATAAGTATTTTTTCCATTGAATCGTTGGGCTTTACGGGCAGGCCATGTGTGCGAGCGAGACTGAGAACGACTGCAGTACATGCAGAAGTAAATGAAGCGACGTAATACTCAGCTTTTGTTCGAGTGTGTATACATATGCAAAATCTTCGTCCTATAAGTATGCAAAGACTTCATTTGCGAAATGAGAGTTTCAAAATATTATTTTTTAAATACTTGTTATGTACTTGCTTTACAGAGTATTATCCTGCCGGTTACGGTCGATTGTAGCCTTTTTACACTCTGAACAGGGATATATTAGTTTTGTGCAAAAAGTATGTAACTGGCAGAAGGAAGCATTACCCCATAAAGTATATATATTCTTGATCAGTATCAGCATCCGAGTCGATTGCGCCATTTTCGTCTGCTGTCCGTCCGTCCGTCCGTCTATATGAACGGGTCGATCTCAGCAATTATAAGAGCTAGAGACTATAAATTTGACAAGAAAATTCCTTTATACCACAATCAAATTTATTCTAAATTTTAAATAGCTCCCCATTTCCATCGCAAAACGAAGAAAACCAATATTGGCCACATTTTTTTAACGTAGACACCTCTAACTGATCAGATGCGTAAAGAATATTATAAAGAAGGAATGCTGAAAGTTTCATCAAGATCGGTTAATAAATAAGACAGATAATCAGAAAAGAAATATAAGTATTTTTTCCATTGAATCGTTGGGTTTTCGGACAGGCCAAATGTGCGAGCGAGACTGAGAACGACTGCAGTACATGCAGAAGTAAATGAAGCGACGTAATACTCAGCTTTTGTTCGAGTGTGTATACATATGCAAAATCTTCGTCCTATAAGTATGCAAAGACTTCATTTGCGAAATGAGAGTTTCAAAATATTATTTTTTAAATACTTGTTATGTACTTGCTTTACAGAGTATTATCCTGCCGGTTGCGGTCGATTGTAGCCTTTTACACTCTGAACAGGGATATATTAGTTTTGTGCAAAAAGTATGTAACTGGCAGAAGGAAGCATTACCCCATAAAGTATATATATTCTTGATCAGTATCAACATCCGAGTCGATTGAGCCATTTTCGTCTGCTGTCCGTCCGTCTGTCCGTCTATATGAACGGGTCGATCTCAGCAATTATAAGAGCTAGAGACTATAAATTTGACAAGAAAATTCCTTTATACCACAATCAAATTTATTTTAAATTTTAAATAGCTCCCCCATTTCTATCGCAAAACGAAGAAAACCAATATTGGCCACATTTTTCAACGTAGACGCCTCTAACTGATCAGATGCGTAAAGAATATTATATAGAAGGAATGCTGAAAGTTTCATCAAGATCGGTTAATAAATAAGACAGATAATCAGAATAGAAATATAAGTATTTTTTCCATTGAATCGTTGGGCTTTACGGGCAGGCCATGTGTGCGAGCGAGACTGAGAACGACTGCAGTACATGCAGAAGTAAATGAAGCGACGTAATACTCAGCTTTTGTTCGAGTGTGTATACATATGCAAAATCTTCGTCCTATAAGTATGCAAAGACTTCATTTGCGAAATGAGAGTTTCAAAATATTATTTTTAAATACTTGTTATGTACTTGCTTTACAGAGTATTATCCTGCCGGTTGCGGTCGATTGTAGCCTTTTTACACTCTGAACAGGGATATATTAGTTTTGTGCAAAAAGTATGTAACTGGCAGAAGGAAGCATTACCCCATAAAGTATATATATTCTTGATCAGTATCAGCATCCGAGTCGATTGAGCCATTTTCGTCTGCTGTCCGTCCGTCCGTCCGTCTATATGAACGGGTCGATCTCAGCAATTATAAGAGCTAGAGACTATAAATTTGACAAGAAAATTCCTTTATACCACAATCAAATTTATTCTAAATTTTAAATAGCTCCCCATTTCCATCGCAAAACGAAGAAAACCAATATTGGCCACATTTTTTAACGTAGACACCTCTAACTGATCAGATGCGTAAAGAATATTATAAAGAAGGAATGCTGAAAGTTTCATCAAGATCGGTTAATAAATAAGACAGATAATCAGAATAGAAATATAAGTATTTTTTCCATTGAATCGTTGGGTTTTACGGACAGGCCAAATGTGCGAGCGAGACTGAGAACGACTGCAGTACATGCAGAAGTAAATGAAGCGACGTAATACTCAGCTTTTGTTCGAGTGTGTATACATATGCAAAATCTTCGTCCTATAAGTATGCAAAGACTTCATTTGCGAAATGAGAGTTTCAAAATATTATTTTTTAAATACTTGTTATGTACCCTTTACAGAGTATTATCCTGCCGGTTACGGTCGATTGTAGCCTTTTTACACTCTGAACAGGGATATATTAGTTTTGTGCAAAAAGTATGTAACTGGCAGAAGGAAGCATTACCTCCATAAAGTATATATATTCTTGATCAGTATCAGCATCCGAGTCGATTGCGCCATTTTCGTCTGCTGTCCGTCCGTCCGTCCGTCGTCCCTATATGAACGGGTCGATCTCAGCAATTATAAGAGCTAGAGACTATAAATTTGACAAGAAAATTCCTTTATACCACAATCAAATTTATTTTAAATTTTAAATAGCTCCCCCATTTCTATCGCAAAACGAAGAAAACCAATATTGGCCACATTTTTCAACGTAGACGCCTCTAACTGATCAGATGCGTAAAGAATATTATATAAGAAGGAATGCTGAAAGTTTCATCAAGATCGGTTAATAAATAAGACAGATAATCAGAATAGAAATATAAGTATTTTTTCCATTGAATCGTTGGGCTTTACGGGCAGGCCATGTGTGCGAGCGAGACTGAGAACGACTGCAGTACATGCAGAAGTAAATGAAGCGACGTAATACTCAGCTTTTGTTCGAGTGTGTATACATATGCAAAATCTTCGTCCTATAAGTATGCAAAGACTTCATTTGCGAAATGAGAGTTTCAAAATATTATTTTTTTAAATACTTGTTATGTACTTGCTTTACAGAGTATTATCCTGCCGGTTACGGTCGACTGTAGCCTTTTTACACTCTGAACAGGGATATATTAGTTTTGTGCAAAAAGTATGTAACGGGCAAAAGGAAGCATCACCCCATAAAGTATATATATTCTTGATCAGTAACAACATCCGAGTCGATTGAGCCATTTTCGTCTGCTGTCCGTCCGTCTGTCCGTCTATATGAACGGGTCGAGCTCAGCAATTATAAGAGCTAGAGACTATAAATTTGACAAGAAAATTCCTTTATACCACAATCAAATTTATTTTAAATTTTAAATAGCTCCCCCATTTCTATCGCAAAACGAAGAAAACCAATATTGGCCACATTTTTCAACGTAGACGCCTCTAACTGATCAGATGCGTAAAGAATATTATATAGAAGGAATGCTGAAAGTTTCATCAAGATCGGTTAATAAATAAGACAGATAATCAGAATAGAAATATAAGTATTTTTTCCATTGAATCGTTGGGCTTTACGGGCAGGCCATGTGTGCGAGCGAGACTGAGAACGACTGCAGTACATGCAGAAGTAAATGAAGCGACGTAATACTCAGCTTTTGTTCGAGTGTGTATACATATGCAAAATCTTCGTCCTATAAGTATGCAAAGACTTCATTTGCGAAATGAGAGTTTCAAAATATTATTTTTTAAATACTTGTTATGTACTTGCTTTACAGAGTATTATCCTGCCGGTTACGGTCGATTGTAGCCTTTTTACACTCTGAACAGGGATATATTAGTTTTGTGCAAAAAGTATGTAACTGGCAGAAGGAAGCATCACCCCATAAAGTATATATATTCTTGATCAGTATCAACATCCGAGTCGATTGAGCCATTTTCGTCTGCTGTCCGTCCGTCTGTCCGTCTATATGAACGGGTCGAGCTCAGCAATTATAAGAGCTAGAGACTATAAATTTGACAAGAAAATTCCTTTATACCACAATCAAATTTATTTTAAATTTTAAATAGCTCCCCCATTTCTATCGCAAAACGAAGAAAACCAATATTGGCCACATTTTTTAACGTAGACGCCTCTAACTGATCAGATGCGTAAAGAATATTATATAGAAGGAATGCTGAAAGTTTCATCAAGATCGGTTAATAAATAAGACAGATAATCAGAATAGAAATATAAGTATTTTTTCCATTGAATCGTTGGGCTTTACGGGCAGGCCATGTGTGCGAGCGAGACTGAGAACGACTGCAGTACATGCAGAAGTAAATGAAGCGACGTAATACTCAGCTTTTGTTCGAGTGTGTATACATATGCAAAATCTTCGTCCTATAAGTATGCAAAGACTTCATTTGCGAAATGAGAGTTTCAAAATATTATTTTTTAAATACTTGTTATGTACTTGCTTTACAGAGTATTATCCTGCCGGTTACGGTCGATTGTAGCCTTTTTACACTCTGAACAGGGATATATTAGTTTTGTGCAAAAAGTATGTAACTGGCAGAAGGAAGCATTACCTCATAAAGTATATATATTCTTGATCAGTATCAGCATCCGAGTCGATTGCGCCATTTTCGTCTGCTGTCCGTCCGTCCGTCCGTCTATATGAACGGGTCGAGCTCAGCAATTATAAGAGCTAGAGACTATAAATTTGACAAGAAAATTCCTTTATACCACAATCAAATTTATTTTAAATTTTAAATAGCTCCCCCATTTCTATCGCAAAACGAAGAAAACCAATATTGGCCACATTTTTTCAACGTAGACGCCTCTAACTGATCAGATGCGTAAAGAATATTATATAGAAGGAATGCTGAAAGTTTCATCAAGATCGGTTAATAAATAAGACAGATAATCAGAATAGAAATATAAGTATTTTTTCCATTGAATCGTTGGGCTTTACGGGCAGGCCATGTGTGCGAGCGAGACTGAGAACGACTGCAGTACATGCAGAAGTAAATGAAGCGACGTAATACTCAGCTTTTGTTCGAGTGTGTATACATATGCAAAATCTTCGTCCTATAAGTATGCAAAGACTTCATTTGCGAAATGAGAGTTTCAAAATATTATTTTTTAAATACTTGTTATGTACTTGCTTTACAGAGTATTATCCTGCCGGTTGACGGTCGACTGTAGCCTTTTTACACTCTGTACAGGGATATATTAGTTTTGTGCAAAAAGTATGTAACTGGCAGAAGGAAGCATTACCTCATAAAGTATATATATTCTTGATCAGTATCAGCATCCGAGTCGATTGCGCCATTTTCGTCTGCTGTCCGTCCGTCCGTCCGTCTATATGAACGGGTCGATCTCAGCAATTATAAGAGCTAGAGACTATAAATTTGACAAGAAAATTCCTTTATACCACAATCAAATTTATTTTAAATTTTAAATAGCTCCCCCATTTCCATCGCAAAACGAAGAAAACCAATATTGGCCACATTTTTTAACGTAGACACCTCTAACTGATCAGATGCGTAAAGAATATTATAAAGAAGGAATGCTGAAAGTTTCATCAAGATCGGTTAATAAATAAGACAGATAATCAGAAAAGAAATATAAGTATTTTTTTCCATTGAATCGTTGGGTTTTCGGACAGGCCAAATGTGCGAGCGAGACTGAGAACGACTGCAGTACATGCAGAAGTAAATGAAGCGACGTAATACTCAGCTTTTGTTCGAGTGTGTATACATATGCAAAATCTTCGTCCTATAAGTATGCAAAGACTTCATTTGCGAAATGAGAGTTTCAAAATATTATTTTTTAAATACTTGTTATGTACTTGCTTCTAGTAAATCAATAGACTTATCAAAATACTTTTATTATAGAACCCTTTACAGAGTATTATCCTGCCAGTTACGGTCGACTGTAGCTTTTTACACTCTGTACAGGGATATATTAGTTTTGTGCAAAATGTATGTAACGGGCAAAAGGAAGCATCACCCCATAAAGTATATATATTCTTGATCAGTAACAACATCCGAGTCGATTGAGCCATTTTCGTCTGCTGTCCGTCCGTCTGTCCGTCTATATGAACGGGTCGAGCTCAGCAATTATAAGAGCTAGAGACTATAAATTTGACAAGAAAATTCCTTTATACCACAATCAAATTTATTTTAAATTTTAAATAGCTCCCCCATTTCTATCGCAAAACGAAGAAAACCAATATTGGCCACATTTTTCAACGTAGACGCCTCTAACTGATCAGATGCGTAAAGAATATTATATAGAAGGAATGCTGAAAGTTTCATCAAGATCGGTTAATAAATAAGACAGATAATCAGAATGGAAATATAAGTATTTTTTCCATTGAATCGTTGGGCTTTACGGGCAGGCCATGTGTGCGAGCGAGACTGAGAACGACTGCAGTACATGCAGAAGTAAATGAAGCGACGTAATACTCAGCTTTTGTTCGAGTGTGTATACATATGCAAAATCTTCGTCCTATAAGTATGCAAAGACTTCATTTGCGAAATGAGAGTTTCAAAATATTATTTTTTAAATACTTGTTATGTACTTGCTTTACAGAGTATTATCCTGCCGGTTACGGTCGACTGTAGCCTTTTTACACTCTGTACAGGGATATATTAGTTTTGTGCAAAAAGTATGTAACTGGCAGAAGGAAGCATTACCCCATAAAGTATATATATTCTTGATCAGTATCAGCATCCGAGTCGATTGCGCCATTTTCGTCTGCTGTCCGTCCGTCCGTCCGTCTATATGAACGGGTCGATCTCAGCAATTATAAGAGCTAGAGACTATAAATTTGACAAGAAAATTCCTTTATACCACAATCAAATTTATTCTAAATTTTAAATAGCTCCCCCATTTCCATCGCAAAACGAAGAAAACCAATATTGGCCACATTTTTTAACGTAGACACCTCTAACTGATCAGATGCGTAAAGAATATTATAAAGAAGGAATGCTGAAAGTTTCATCAAGATCGGTTAATAAATAAGACAGATAATCAGAATAGAAATATAAGTATTTTTTCCATTGAATCGTTGGGCTTTACGGGCAGGCCATGTGTGCGAGCGAGACTGAGAACGACTGCAGTACATGCAGAAGTAAATGAAGCGACGTAATACTCAGCTTTTGTTCGAGTGTGTATACATATGCAAAATCTTCGTCCTATAAGTATGCAAAGACTTCATTTGCGAAATGAGAGTTTCAAAATATTATTTTTTAAATACTTGTTATGTACGCTTCTAGTAAATCAATACTTATCAAAATACTTTTATTATAGAACCCTTTACAGAGTATTATCCTGCCAGTTACGGTCGACTGTAGCTTTTTACACTCTGTACAGGGATATATTAGTTTTGTGCAAAATGTATGTAACGGGCAAAAGGAAGCATCACCCCATAAAGTATATATATTCTTGATCAGTAACAACATCCGAGTCGATTGGAGCCATTTTCGTCTGCTGTCCGTCCGTCTGTCCGTCTATATGAACGGGTCGAGCTCAGCAATTATAAGAGCTAGAGACTATAAATTTGACAAGAAAATTCCTTTATACCACAATCAAATTTATTTTAAATTTTAAATAGCTCCCCCATTTCTATCGCAAAACGAAGAAAACCAATATTGGCCACATTTTTCAACGTAGACGCCTCTAACTGATCAGATGCGTAAAGAATATTATATAGAAGGAATGCTGAAAGTTTCATCAAGATCGGTTAATAAATAAGACAGATAATCAGAATGGAAATATAAGTATTTTTTCCATTGAATCGTTGGGCTTTACGGGCAGGCCATGTGTGCGAGCGAGACTGAGAACGACTGCAGTACATGCAGAAGTAAATGAAGCGACGTAATACTCAGCTTTTGTTCGAGTGTGTATACATATGCAAAATCTTCGTCCTATAAGTATGCAAAGACTTCATTTGCGAAATGAGAGTTTCAAAATATTATTTTTTTAAATACTTGTTATGTACTTGCTTTTACAGAGTATTATCCTGCCGGTGACGGTCGACTGTAGCTTTTTTACACTCTGTACAGGGATATATTAGTTTTGTGCAAAATGTATGTAACGGGCAAAAGGAAGCATCACCCCATAAAGTATATATATTCTTGATCAGTATCAACATCCGAGTCGATTGAGCCATTTTCGTCTGCTGTCCGTCCGTCTGTCCGTCTATATGAACGGGTCGAGCTCAGCAATTATAAGAGCTAGAGACTATAAATTTGACAAGAAAATTCCTTTATACCACAATCAAATTTATTTTAAATTTTAAATAGCTCCCCCATTTCTATCGCAAAACGAAGAAAACCAATATTGGCCACATTTTTCAACGTAGACGCCTCTAACTGATCAGATGCGTAAAGAATATTATATAGAAGGAATGCTGAAAGTTTCATCAAGATCGGTTAATAAATAAGACAGATAATCAGAATGGAAATATAAGTATTTTTTCCATTGAATCGTTGGGCTTTACGGGCAGGCCATGTGTGCGAGCGAGACTGAGAACGACTGCAGTACATGCAGAAGTAAATGAAGCGACGTAATACTCAGCTTTTGTTCGAGTGTGTATACATATGCAAAATCTTCGTCCTATAAGTATGCAAAGACTTCATTTGCGAAATGAGAGTTTCAAAATATTATTTTTTAAATACTTGTTATGTACTTGCTTCTAGTAAATCAATAGACTTATCAAAAACTTTTATTATAGAACCCTTTACAGAGTATTATCCTGCCAGTTACGGTCGACTGTAGCTTTTTACACTCTGTACAGGGATATATTAGTTTTGTGCAAAATGTATGTAACGGGCAAAAGGAAGCATCACCCCATAAAGTATATATATTCTTGATCAGTAACAACATCCGAGTCGATTGAGCCATTTTCGTCTGCTGTCCGTCCGTCTGTCCGTCTATATGAACGGGTCGAGCTCAGCAATTATAAGAGCTAGAGACTATAAATTTGACAAGAAAATTCCTTTATACCACAATCAAATTTATTTTAAATTTTAAATAGCTCCCCCATTTCTATCGCAAAACGAAGAAAACCAATATTGGCCACATTTTTCAACGTAGACGCCTCTAACTGATCAGATGCGTAAAGAATATTATATAGAAGGAATGCTGAAAGTTTCATCAAGATCGGTTAATAAATAAGACAGATAATCAGAATGGAAATATAAGTATTTTTTCCATTGAATCGTTGGGCTTTACGGGCAGGCCATGTGTGCGAGCGAGACTGAGAACGACTGCAGTACATGCAGAAGTAAATGAAGCGACGTAATACTCAGCTTTTGTTCGAGTGTGTATACATATGCAAAATCTTCGTCCTATAAGTATGCAAAGACTTCATTTGCGAAATGAGAGTTTCAAAATATTATTTTTTAAATACTTGTTATGTACTTGCTTTACAGAGTATTATCCTGCCGGTGACGGTCGACTGTAGCTTTTTACACTCTGTACAGGGATATATTAGTTTTGTGCAAAATGTATGTAACGGGCAAAAGGAAGCATCACCCCATAAAGTATATATATTCTTGATCAGTATCAACATCCGAGTCGATTGAGTCATTTTCGTCTGCTGTCCGTCCGTCTGTCCGTCTATATGAACGGGTCGAGCTCAGCAATTATAAGAGCTAGAGACTATAAATTTGACAAGAAAATTCCTTTATACCACAATCAAATTTATTTTAAATTTTAAATAGCTCCCCCATTTCTATCGCAAAACGAAGAAAACCAATATTGGCCACATTTTTCAACGTAGACGCCTCTAACTGATCAGATGCGTAAAGAATATTATATAGAAGGAATGCTGAAAGTTTCATCAAGATCGGTTAATAAATAAGACAGATAATCAGAATGGAAATATAAGTATTTTTTCCATTGAATCGTTGGGCTTTACGGGCAGGCCATGTGTGCGAGCGAGACTGAGAACGACTGCAGTACATGCAGAAGTAAATGAAGCGACGTAATACTCAGCTTTTGTTCGAGTGTGTATACATATGCAAAATCTTCGTCCTATAAGTATGCAAAGACTTCATTTGCGAAATGAGAGTTTCAAAATATTATTTTTTAAATACTTGTTATGTACTTGCTTTACAGAGTATTATCCTGCCGGTGACGGTCGACTGTAGCTTTTTACACTCTGTACAGGGATATATTAGTTTTGTGCAAAATGTATGTAACGGGCAAAAGGAAGCATCACCCCATAAAGTATATATATTCTTGATCAGTATCAACATCCGAGTCGATTGAGCCATTTTCGTCTGCTGTCCGTCCGTCTGTCCGTCTATATGAACGGGTCGAGCTCAGCAATTATAAGAGCTAGAGACTATAAATTTGACAAGAAAATTCCTTTATACCACAATCAAATTTATTTTAAATTTTAAATAGCTCCCCCATTTCTATCGCAAAACGAAGAAAACCAATATTGGCCACATTTTTCAACGTAGACGCCTCTAACTGATCAGATGCGTAAAGAATATTATATAGAAGGAATGCTGAAAGTTTCATCAAGATCGGTTAATAAATAAGACAGATAATCAGAATGGAAATATAAGTATTTTTTCCATTGAATCGTTGGGCTTTACGGGCAGGCCATGTGTGCGAGCGAGACTGAGAACGACTGCAGTACATGCAGAAGTAAATGAAGCGACGTAATACTCAGCTTTTGTTCGAGTGTGTATACATATGCAAAATCTTCGTCCTATAAGTATGCAAAGACTTCATTTGCGAAATGAGAGTTTCAAAATATTATTTTTTAAATACTTGTTATGTACTTGCTTTACAGAGTATTATCCTGCCGGTTGCGGTCGATTGTAGCCTTTTTACACTCTGAACAGGGATATATTAGTTTTGTGCAAAAAGTATGTAACTGGCAGAAGGAAGCATTACCTCATAAAGTATATATATTCTTGATCAGTATCAGCATCCGAGTCGATTGCGCCATTTTCGTCTGCTGTCCGTCCGTCCGTCCGTCTATATGAACGGGTCGATCTCAGCAATTATAAGAGCTAGAGACTATAAATTTGACAAGAAAATTCCTTTATACCACAATCAAATTTATTCTAAATTTTAAATAGCTCCCCATTTCCATCGCAAAACGAAGAAAACCAATATTGGCCACATTTTTTAACGTAGACACCTCTAACTGATCAGATGCGTAAAGAATATTATAAAGAAGGAATGCTGAAAGTTTCATCAAGATCGGTTAATAAATAAGACAGATAATCAGAAAAGAAATATAAGTATTTTTTCCATTGAATCGTTGGGTTTTCGGACAGGCCAAATGTGCGAGCGAGACTGAGAACGACTGCAGTACATGCAGAAGTAAATGAAGCGACGTAATACTCAGCTTTTGTTCGAGTGTGTATACATATGCAAAATCTTCGTCCTATAAGTATGCAAAGACTTCATTTGCGAAATGAGAGTTTCAAAATATTATTTTTTAAATACTTGTTATGTACTTGCTTCTAGTAAATCAATAGACTTATCAAAATACTTTTATTATAGAACCCTTTACAGAGTATTATCCTGCCAGTTACGGTCGACTGTAGCTTTTTACACTCTGTACAGGGATATATTAGTTTTGTGCAAAATGTATGTAACGGGCAAAAGGAAGCATCACCCCATAAAGTATATATATTCTTGATCAGTAACAACATCCGAGTCGATTGAGCCATTTTCGTCTGCTGTCCGTCCGTCTGTCCGTCTATATGAACGGGTCGAGCTCAGCAATTATAAGAGCTAGAGACTATAAATTTGACAAGAAAATTCCTTTATACCACAATCAAATTTATTTTAAATTTTAAATAGCTCCCCCATTTCCATCGCAAAACGAAGAAAACCAATATTGGCCACATTTTTTAACGTAGACACCTCTAACTGATCAGATGCGTAAAGAATATTATAAAGAAGGAATGCTGAAAGTTTCATCAAGATCGGTTAATAAATAAGACAGATAATCAGAAAAGAAATATAAGTATTTTTTCCATTGAATCGTTGGGTTTTCGGACAGGCCAAATGTGCGAGCGAGACTGAGAACGACTGCAGTACATGCAGAAGTAAATGAAGCGACGTAATACTCAGCTTTTGTTCGAGTGTGTATACATATGCAAAATCTTCGTCCTATAAGTATGCAAAGACTTCATTTGCGAAATGAGAGTTTCAAAATATTATTTTTTAAATACTTGTTATGTACTTGCTTTACAGAGTATTATCCTGCCGGTTACGGTCGATTGTAGCCTTTTTACACTCTGAACAGGGATATATTAGTTTTGTGCAAAAAGTATGTAACTGGCAGAAGGAAGCATTACCCCATAAAGTATATATATTCTTGATCAGTATCAACATCCGAGTCGATTGAGCCATTTTCGTCTGCTGTCCGTCCGTCCGTCCGTCTATATGAACGGGTCGAGCTCAGCAATTATAAGAGCTAGAGACTATAAATTTGACAAGAAAATTCCTTTATACCACAATCAAATTTATTCTAAATTTTAAATAGCTCCCCCATTTCCATCGCAAAACGAAGAAAACCAATATTGGCCACATTTTTTAACGTAGACACCTCTAACTGATCAGATGCGTAAAGAATATTATAAAGAAGGAATGCTGAAAGTTTCATCAAGATCGGTTAATAAATAAGACAGATAATCAGAAAAGAAATATAAGTATTTTTTCCATTGAATCGTTGGGTTTTCGGACAGGCCAAATGTGCGAGCGAGACTGAGAACGACTGCAGTACATGCAGAAGTAAATGAAGCGACGTAATACTCAGCTTTTGTTCGAGTGTGTATACATATGCAAAATCTTCGTCCTATAAGTATGCAAAGACTTCATTTGCGAAATGAGAGTTTCAAAATATTATTTTTTAAATACTTGTTATGTACTTGCTTCTAGTAAATCAATAGACTTATCAAAATACTTTTATTATAGAACCCTTTACAGAGTATTATCCTGCCAGTTACGGTCGACTGTAGCTTTTTACACTCTGTACAGGGATATATTAGTTTTGTGCAAAATGTATGTAACGGGCAAAAGGAAGCATCACCCCATAAAGTATATATATTCTTGATCAGTAACAACATCCGAGTCGATTGAGCCATTTTCGTCTGCTGTCCGTCCGTCTGTCCGTCTATATGAACGGGTCGAGCTCAGCAATTATAAGAGCTAGAGACTATAAATTTGACAAGAAAATTCCTTTATACCACAATCAAATTTATTTTAAATTTTAAATAGCTCCCCCATTTCTATCGCAAAACGAAGAAAACCAATATTGGCCACATTTTTCAACGTAGACGCCTCTAACTGATCAGATGCGTAAAGAATATTATATAGAAGGAATGCTGAAAGTTTCATCAAGATCGGTTAATAAATAAGACAGATAATCAGAATAGAAATATAAGTATTTTTTCCATTGAATCGTTGGGCTTTACGGGCAGGCCATGTGTGCGAGCGAGACTGAGAACGACTGCAGTACATGCAGAAGTAAATGAAGCGACGTAATACTCAGCTTTTGTTCGAGTGTGTATACATATGCAAAATCTTCGTCCTATAAGTATGCAAAGACTTCATTTGCGAAATGAGAGTTTCAAAATATTATTTTTTAAATACTTGTTATGTACTTGCTTTACAGAGTATTATCCTGCCGGTTACGGTCGATTGTAGCCTTTTTACACTCTGAACAGGGATATATTAGTTTTGTGCAAAAAGTATGTAACTGGCAGAAGGAAGCATTACCTCATAAAGTATATATATTCTTGATCAGTATCAGCATCCGAGTCGATTGAGCCATTTTCGTCTGCTGTCCGTCCGTCCGTCCGTCTATATGAACGGGTCGATCTCAGCAATTATAAGAGCTAGAGACTATAAATTTGACAAGAAAATTCCTTTATACCACAATCAAATTTATTCTAAATTTTAAATAGCTCCCCATTTCCATCGCAAAACGAAGAAAACCAATATTGGCCACATTTTTTAACGTAGACACCTCTAACTGATCAGATGCGTAAAGAATATTATAAAGAAGGAATGCTGAAAGTTTCATCAAGATCGGTTAATAAATAAGACAGATAATCAGAAAAGAAATATAAGTATTTTTTCCATTGAATCGTTGGGTTTTCGGACAGGCCAAATGTGCGAGCGAGACTGAGAACGACTGCAGTACATGCAGAAGTAAATGAAGCGACGTAATACTCAGCTTTTGTTCGAGTGTGTATACATATGCAAAATCTTCGTCCTATAAGTATGCAAAGACTTCATTTGCGAAATGAGAGTTTCAAAATATTATTTTTTAAATACTTGTTATGTACTTGCTTCTAGTAAATCAATAGACTTATCAAAATACTTTTATTATAGAACCCTTTACAGAGTATTATCCTGCCAGTTACGGTCGACTGTAGCTTTTTACACTCTGTACAGGGATATATTAGTTTTGTGCAAAATGTATGTAACGGGCAAAAGGAAGCATCACCCCATAAAGTATATATATTCTTGATCAGTAACAACATCCGAGTCGATTGAGCCATTTTCGTCTGCTGTCCGTCCGTCTGTCCGTCTATATGAACGGGTCGAGCTCAGCAATTATAAGAGCTAGAGACTATAAATTTGACAAGAAAATTCCTTTATACCACAATCAAATTTATTCTAAATTTTAAATAGCTCCCCATTTCCATCGCAAAACGAAGAAAACCAATATTGGCCACATTTTTTAACGTAGACACCTCTAACTGATCAGATGCGTAAAGAATATTATAAAGAAGGAATGCTGAAAGTTTCATCAAGATCGGTTAATAAATAAGACAGATAATCAGAAAAGAAATATAAGTATTTTTTCCATTGAATCGTTGGGTTTTCGGA
>JAEIFK010000616.1:5000-34388 GCA_018901825.1 Drosophila funebris | reverse complement strand
ATGTAAATATATAAATATATAAATATGTAAAGATAACTCCTAAAGTTAATTAAATTAATGCAAATATATAAACTACATCACCAAGCCGAAAGCCTGTGTTTATTTAAATTATATCTAACTATTAAATAAATAAATATGTAACAACAAAATTTACAAGCATCAGTCAATATACAGAATCTGTGAGAGCTGAATTTGCCATCAGCACATGAAATTTAGTGACTGACTGCTAAACTACACCCCTAGACTGTTTTTATACCCTGTACAGGGATATATTAACTTTGTGAAAAAATGTCCGTCTGTCTGTCTGTCTGTCCGTCTGTATGAACGCGTCGCTCTCAGCAACTATAAGAGCTAGAGACTCCAAATTTGCCATGAAGGTTCCTCTATACCGTCCGCTTTCAGTTTGTTTCAAATTTTGGCTACCTCCCCACCTTCCCCGCAAATCGATCAAAACTCTTTATACCCTGTTAACAGCATGTATTTCTGAACGTACACATTTCTAATTTAACCGGTGTTTTAAAAATACTGTTCTGAAACACATGTGAAAGTTTCATAAAGATCGGTCCAGGAATAAAGAAGACATTCAGAAAAGAAAATAGATGGAATAGACTAGAACATTTTGCAACGAATCGCTCTGCTTTGCCAACAATTAGAATTCATTGCATGCTTATATCAGCTAGCTTTTGCAAGTGAGCACATTCTCGCCGTTAAGCTGAGTTGTGGTACTTCAAATGTCATACTGCTTGCTGACAATTATATTGCAAGTCTAAACGTAATGTATGCAGAGATTTGTAAAAAATAATCATTTAATATAATATTTGTAATATTCGATTTTGCCTTTCAAGAATTGATTATTCTAATGATCATTTGCATTTTAAATATTATCGAGCAAGTGAGGTTCATGAAAAAATAATATGTTTTTTTCCATTGAATCGTTGCGGTTGCGTCAAGCAGCACATGTGTGCGAGCGAGACAGCGAACGTGCAGACGTATATGAAATGACGTAGCACTAAGCCTTTCATCAAAAACTTGCTGATATAAGCATACAAAGAATTCCTATGCTAAATGACAGTTTCAAAAGAGTATTCTCTAAACACCTGTTATGTTCTTACTTTTATTTTAATCAACATACATATTATCAAAATACTTTTATTTGAAGTTGGTCTTATGTTTCTAGTCATTCATCAATGATATTTAAACCCGGTACCCAAAGGGTACAGAGCAGAAGGAAGCATCTCCGACCCTATAAAGTATATATATATATTCTTGATCAGCATCAATAGCCGATCCGTCCGTCTGTCCGTCTGTCTGTCCGTATGAACACCTAGATCTCAGAGACTATAAGAGCTAGAGCTACCAAATTTGGGGACAACACTCATATAGTGTGCACGCACATCAAGTTTATTTTAGAATTTTGCCGCGCCCCCCTTCCGCCCACGCAAATCGAATAAAACGTATAACTAGACTTCATATATAGCTACATACTTCAGATTTATCACATGTCTGGACATTTTGTGAAAATTGCATGAATATCGGACCATAAAAAAAGCAGTTAATAAGATATATAATTACCACAAGCTCATGGCAGCTTTAGCGACAATTAATTGCATTAAATGTAACAACAACAAAAACAAGACAATCTGTGCAAGTACGCGAGTTCAAGTCTCAATGCTGACCATTTTTTATTTCACTTTTTATACCCTGTGTCCATTAAAAATGGGCAAAAAAGGGTATAATAATTTTGTGCAAATGTATGTAACAGGCAGAAGGAGGCATCTCCGACCCTATAAAGTATATATATTCTTAATCAGTATCAATAGCCGAGTCGATTGAGCCATGTCCGTCTGTCTGTCCGTCTGTCTGTATGAACGCGTCGATCTCAGCAACTATAAGAGCTAGAGACACCAAATTTGGCATGAAGGTTCCTGTATACCCTCTCCAGATCGAGTTTATGTTAGATTTTCGATATCTTTCCCACCACCCACGCAATACAAAAAAAAAAAATTATCGCCACATTTCTCAACGTAGACACTTCTAACTTAACAAGTGCGTTAAGAATGATATATAGAAGGAACGCTGAAAGTTTCATCAAGATCGGTTTATAAATAAGACAAAAAATCAACAAACAAAATAAAGTTATTTTAACAGTGAATCGTAGAACAGCAGGCAGCACATGTGTGCGAGCGAGACAGCGAACGACTGTGATACATGCGTCTGATTACCATGTGTGCATATGTGTGCGAGCGAGATAGAGAACTAATGCGACACAAGCATAAGTAAATTAAGTGTCGTAACACTCAGCTTTTGATTGAATATGTTTATTAATTAACTTTTTACTATTATTTTATTTACATATGTATATGTTATTAATTTTGCCTATATGTCATAAGAAGAAGAAATAACAAAGTTTTGTTAGAAATTTGATTTCAAATGTACACGCATATGCAGCAATGCAAAAAAAGTAACGGCATTTCTCTCTCAGTTACCGCCACTCTCTATTCCCCCATCTCTTCTAAGAGTGATCGATATTCAGAGAGAATCATTGAAACAATAGAAACTTGCAAAACGGACAATGAGAGGAATGCGAGAATATGTTCTGCATTTGTCAGGCTTTGACGTCAGTTGCAATGGCGCAGGCTCTATAGCGTTGGCACAGCATTCAGGAGATCCTGAGTTCAAGTCTTGGTCGATTCCTTTTTTTTACATGAATGCTGCTTAGACAATTCTTTTCTAGTGGAAAAGCATTGCCCTCAAATTAACATATCGCGCTTGCAATTAATAATCTTTGTATTATTATATTAATACTTATTGTAATAATATGTTGTATGTAACGGCTTAGATATGAATACCAGGTCTTATACTGTTGAGCACCTCGACTGTAAATTTTCGACTGGTTTGTTTTACGATAATTAATTTTTATTGATTGATATTATTATTATCAATACCTAATAAAATGTATTGATCCAAGTTCACTTTTTAGAATATGGTTGTTAGACGCTACAGCAACATTCAGCAAAAGTATTTAGATTTTGCTCATAAAAACAATTTATTGTACGCACCACAGACATTTTAAGCATACACTTTGAATATATTAATAGAGAGATTAAAAATAAACATACATTTGTAAATATGTACATACAAATACATTGTGCCACTAAGTCGCCGTACCCGCGGTACATTTGCACGAAACACGCTGTAACATTGTCAATTTTTTAGTAATCAAAAAAGTTTTGATGAACGATTATAATAATATAAAAGTAAATCTATTATGTACAACATAGCATTTTAAATATATTAATTTTTTATTTAAGTCTATGTACTATGTCTATGTACTCTTACTTGCCTTTTCTGTCTGGCGCCAATAATGGAAAGACCTGGAGAAGAACTTAATCCGAAAATGGAGCATTGAGAAACTTGATATAGGGTCATATTTCTACTTCCACCAAGACAACAACCCTAAGCATAAGGCCATGAATACACGCTTACAACACGTCACATTTATTGGAGACGCCATCACAGAGTCTCGTCATAAGCCCAACACTGCATGTGTCGAAAAACATTATAAAGCTGCTGTGAGAGGGATTACTTCAGACAGGCGTCTTTTGTGCAAATGTACCGGGTGGACACTGTATGTATGTATTCAGATAAATTTATTCATCTTCTACTCGCTTCATGTATGTATAGCCGCAAAATTTTTCTTAGCATTAATAAACCAAGCTATAGGCAAATGCAAGAAAATCCAAAAAATTATAAATAACATTTCTCTTATTCCGTTCAAGAAATTGAAAAAGTTTACGAACGAGGGTAAGATACATGATTATGGCCTTTGCTAGTGCTACGTACACAGACTCGAATAGGATCTAAGAGAGCAAAGCGACAGTCTTAAGAGTTCAGCCGCACACACGAGAGAACAGCTCCCCTTAGTCCGATTCGTATCTTCTTCGGCTCCCGACACGAACATCATCGTAAGTATATCAACGGTATTTGACAATGGGTCTGTTCACTTTTTCAGTAGTTGCCAGCGATTAATCAACCGTTTAACACGCGTCTTTATTTCATATTCTGATTCGAATTCGTTTGGTGTACTCAAAGCTAAGAGCTTAAATTCACTGCGAAACAACTTCAGCTGTTTATTATCCGTCCATGCCATGCGCGATAAAATATCACAATTATTTTGCTTGCAAAAAAACACATGCAAAAATAATTCAGCAGATAATAGAGGTGGGTGGGAGAATGCGTTTATTTATATCAAAGGCCAAAGGGCTTTGATGAGGATTTCATTTATTATGCACAGATATATCATTGTAAATACATACATATATGTAACGCGCCGTCTAAATATCTATCCAATTTTTTTTTTAAATATGGGCATTTTTAGTGATTCCATTTGTATTGGTTTCTTTAAGTAAAGTGGTATGAATTTGTTCAAATGTATGTCACATACATAAGAAAAGGCTTCTTTGATCCTATAAAGTATATATGAATATTCGTGGTCAGTTTAGTCAATTTATCCTCGCCCATTTCTTAGACAGTCATTCTATCCGTTTTTTTTCTGTATGGACGCGTCGATATCTGTAACTATAAAAGTTAGAGACTTCAAATGGGGTTGCTTTATATAAAGTTTATTTTAAATTTTGCATTTCACGTTTTCCCACGAATATATGTCGGAAGCAGTTAAACAATCCATTTCATATGGCATCGGACCAAAATACATATGTGTGAAAATGTATTGAACTATCTACGGCCTGGGTTCTCGACTACAGCGTTCTTGTAGTTTTTGCAGTTTTATTAATTGTTATTATTATGTTTTGTAATTTTCCATGTAGGACATAATGTGCCAACAAAAACAACGCGCAACCGGTCAATGTATGCCAATGGGGCTCTTGGGTCAGAGGGGCCAGAAGCGACAGAGACCGACTCATCAGGGACCGGGCGGATGCGGAAGCCGATGGAGAGGAATGGCTCAACGCAGAACGACTCTGTTCACCTCGAGAGAAGGTATCAACTGGTGATTATAAATGTTCGCGTTAGATTTGATTCGATTAGCTGTATTGCACTGATTTTCACAAGAATCGTAATTGATAATTACCTGCTGAAATTGACATTAAACTGTATGCATAACATTAGGGGCTTCGGCAGAACACAGCGATGAGGGAAAATCGATACAAATATACTGATTGTTCTTGTAAATAAGAGTTATGTACAGTGGCTCACAGCATATTTCAACCAGCACCCAAAAAAAACTTTAAGTAGCTAGTATATCTAAACAAAAAAAGATATCATATTAATTTTAATGCAGTTTGTTAGATTAGTATTTTAACTTACTAAAAATATTTTCATTTATTATTTAGCTATTTCTTTAATAAACAATTTAAAACTATAAAATCAGCTAAAAAAAAATGTCACAGCTTATATCAACCAAATGCTTAGCAGGGGAGCTAGGATCCGTTATCCGTACTATAACAGTAAATTCTTTTTCTATGCCTCAGTCATCATTTTTGCAATACGTTGAAGTTAATGTTTTCCAAAATATTTGGGTAAATCACTTTAGAAAACTCCTTTTTATAAAATGGGACCACGGAACCAATTGAGCAGCGAGAACTTAATCTTAATCCCCACAAAAATTGGCATTCGAATAGGAAAATTGGTGACATGGTTAGACTAAGTAATTCTGCAGTCCAGAACATCATTTACCGATTTATTCACAAAAAATAGGATGCATGGTAAAGGGACAAATGCTCCAAACAAATGCTCCTGTATGTCGCCAGCCGGCGTTGGAAACTTGCAATTTGCTGGAAAGTGCCAAGGATCTGGGCATTCGGGACAATTTCCGATTTTACCAAGACAAAAACCTGAAACATAAGTCGGGTATTGTTCAGACATGGCTCATTTGGAATAGTCCATATGTAATGCAACCACCAGCATAGCCGCTTTATACGAATGTTATTGAAAATCTGTGGGCTATTCTGGATTCAAATATCAGAAAAAGGCAAATTTCGAGCAAAAAAACATGTCAAGACAGTATTTGCTGACGAATGGGCCAGAATTACAACAGAGGTGACCCTTAAACTTGTCAAATCCAGTGCAAAGAGGCTCAAAATGGTTATTGAGCATTGGGCGATAAAATCAAATATTAAAAATTAGCTTTAGTATAAATTATGTAAGTTTAACAATAGAATTTGTAAATTGGTTGAAATAAGCTGTGAGCCACTGTATGTACAATCATGAATCATCTGCCTACATGAACGATAGCGAGCACATAGTAGCGTTTTAAAACGTATCTATTTTTTTGGCTTGCGACATAATTGACTGCAATGAAGTTCTAGAGAATTGGGCATTAACGTAGCAATCAAAATTTTTTCGGAACATTTATGTATGGATGTGTATGTTCACATGTATAAGCTGGCAGTTACAACGCATGATAATTTTTATTTTATTTTATTATTTACAGAGCTCTTAAGTAAACTTAAAAACCAGTAGGTAGCTTTGGCTACTGGGGCCTTAAGCTTTTTACAAGTGCTAATATTTACAAGTTGAGATAATTGAGCTTATATTAATACTATATTTCTTTTTATTTTATATGAGATATGTACATACGATTGGATTTGAGATTATTTGATGATTTTAATTTTTTTTTTTTCCAAATATATATTTAATGAGTGTATGTTTTTTAGACTCTGTACTTTAAAAAAGTACATAGTCTTCTAAGTTTGACGAAAGCGATTTGTGCGTAACAGGCAGAAGGAGTCATCTCCGACCCTATAAAGTATATATATTCTTGATCAGCATCGACAGCCGAGACGATATAGCCATGTCCGTCTGTCAGTCTGTCCATCCGTATAAACACCTAGATCTCAGAGACTATAAGAGCTAGAGCTACCAAATTTGGTGACAACACTCTTAGGCTTCGGCCACGCATTAAGCGATGAGCGACTGAGCGACGCTCTCTCGAGCGACGTTAATGAGCGATCGCTTTGAGTGAGGTGGCCACGCACTGAGCGACATCACTCGAGTTGATTAGTTGTAAAAATGCCTTATTCTAGAGAAGTTCTACGAAATCTGTTTGAAAGCCGTTATAGTAAATATAGGCAATTAAAAAGAATACAAATTCGTAGGTTTGGCGTTCATCCTATAAATCGATTGAGAAATGAGTATGGCGAGTTTCATCACTTATACAGAAATCTTAGAAACCATCCAGATCGATTTTGGCAATACTTACGCATGTCAATCGATTCATTTGACTTGCTGTTAAGTACAATTGAAAATGAAATAAGTAAACCGAGATCAACAATTTCTGCTGAAGAACGATTCGGTTCGGCTTTGAACAGCCGAAATTAAAGTTTCCGCGGATATTTTTTGCATTGTTTGCATTTCGTCGCTCAGCTATGCACTAAAAATTAAAACCAATTCTAGCGCTGAGCGACGTCGCTCTGACGCTCAAGAACTTCGCTCGTCGCTCAGTGGCTGCGTGGCCACTCCAATGGTGTCTCATAAGCTTTAATATTTTACGTCGCTTGAGAGAGCGTCGCTCAGTCGCTCATCGCTCAATGCGTGGCCGAAGCCTTATAGTGTGCAGGCAGATCAAGTTTGTTTTAGATTTTTGCTACGCCCCCTTCCGCCCCCGCAAATCGAAAAAAACGTATTATAAGAGCTACAGACTTGCCACGCCTGGCAGATTTGGTACACATCGAGTGTGCCCGTGTGCGGACGTTTCCCGAAAATTTCAACACGATCAGACCATAAACACAGGAGATTTTAAGGAATGAATGAGCTACAAATTCATAAGGGCTGAGCAGCATTACAGCAACAACAACAGCAAGACTCGCTACGAGTGCGCGGGTTCAAATCTCGCAGCTGACCATTACAAATTTGAGTTATATTTTTCAATTATTAATTAATTATTGCTATTTTATTTAAATACATATTATAAACTCTGCGTAATTTGTCAGAAAGTAGCAATATCTTTAAGAAATAGAAATACAAAAATTTAGTTCGAAATTCGAATTTATGTATATATTTGTCAAATGCTAAAATACGTGCTTCATAAGTATTGAGATTGCTGCCTGTGAACGTTATAAATCAGTAGCTCAACTTAGGAGACGTAGGATTTGCAAGCAAGAGGTCTTAGGTTCGAAACTACACCGTGAGCGTAGCGTATAAATTTCTTTTTTTAATTTTTTGCCACGCCCACGCCACGGTCCTCACGAAAAGTACAGAGTCTCCCACTGTCGACTGCGGTCGACTGTAGCCTTAGCCTCTTTCAGTTGTAAATACTGATGCAGGGTACTAAACTGTCGCCTGCGCCTCGACTGAGGTTAAATTTTATGGTATATATCTATCAGCGTGTCTATGGAATTTTATTAAGATTTCAACGTTATTTATTATTTCTCCGAGTAGAGATATGGGGCATTTACCATTAAAAATCAAATTTCTGGATTGAGTGAGTGTAGGACAGGATGTGAGTAGATGTTTAACTTTAGAGGAAAATGGTTCATGACAAAGTTGGCAGAAGTTGGATATATTTTGATTGCAATAGTGCTGGTGCGTAATGTATGTATGTCCTAATTTAAGGCGGGTTATTATACCCTGTACAGGGATATATTTGCTTTCTGCAAAAAGTATGTAACAGGCAGAAGGAGGCGTGGCAATCCCTATAAAGAATATATATTCTTGATCAGCATCAACAGCCGAGTCGATTGAGCCATGTCCGTCTTCTTGTCTGTCCGTCCGTCCGTCTGTATGAACGCGTCGATCTCAGCAAGTATAAGAGCTAGAGACACCAAATTTGGCATGAAGGTTCCTGTATATCATAGGCAGATCAAGTTTATTTTAAATTTAATAATAGCCACATTTTTCAACGTAGACACTTCTAACTTAACAGGTTAACAATATCATATAGGAGCAATGCTGAAAGTTTCATCAAGATCGGTTTATAAATCAGACAGATAATCAGCAATAAATGTTATTATACCCTGTGCCCATTAAAAATGGTAATTTTGTGCAAATGTATGTAACAGGCAGAAGGAGGCATCTCCGACCCTATAAAGGATATATATTCTTGATCAGTATCAATAACCGAGTCGATTGAGCCATGTCCGTCTGTCTGTCTGTCCGTCCGTCTGTCCGTCTATATGAACGCGTCGATCTCAGCAACTATAATAGATAGAGACACCAAATTTGGTATCAGGGTTCCTGTATACCTTACGCAGATCAAGTTTATTTTAAATTTTGGATACCTCCTCCCTTCCCACGCAATTTGAAAAAAAAAACTAATAATAACCACATTTTTCAACATAGATACTTCTAACTTAACACGTGCTCGAAGAATATCATATAGAAGCAATGCTAAAAGTTTCATCAAGATCGGTTTATAAATAAGACAGATAATCAGCAATAAAAGTAATTTTTATGCGAGCGAGAAAGCAAACGACTGCGACACAAGCATAAGTAAATTAAGTGTCGTAACACTCAGCTTTTAATTGAGTATGTATAAATATGTGAAAGTTTATTTTAATCAAAGTACCTATTATCAAAATACTTTTAATATAGAAGCATGTACAGGGTATTATACTGTCGAATGCGGTCGACTGTAGCCTTTGTGACTGGTTTTTTTTAGAAATTTTGAAGAACAGTTTCCAAGCTGCTCTAGTCTAGTAGCAATATCGAATATTGTGGTACCGCTTTCATGCATTCCTATGAAACTTCCTTGTTCCTTGGCGAACAAACTAGACCCACGAGGCATTTTAGATCAATAACTTAAAATTATGTGTACAAATTTGGCATAATTCATTAAGTAAATTTACTTTCAAAAATTCTGCAACCAAATTTTTACTAATTAAGATTTTAACGCGACACTATCAGCAAGAAAGATTAAATAGACTGAATTTGCACATATAAATATTTACTACGCAATACCAAAAGCATCTCATTTTTGTTGTACAATACAACGAAAGAGATGAGAATGAAAGAGTTTTCAATGCATAGCAACAGCAACATATCACAAAATCAATTTCATTCATCGAAATACAACAAATGGATCAGAACCGTGGGCAGTTTCCTAAATTAAGTAGTTTGATCATAATAGAAGAAAGTTCATAATAGCTGCTTAAAGAATATTCTTTTGAAACTCTCATTTGTAGTACGAATTCTTTGCATGCTAATAGCAGCAGTCTTTCACATATGCTTACATATACAAAAGCTGAGTTTTACGCCACTTCATTTAGAATTCAATGTATTGCAGTCCATCGCAGTCTTGCTCGCAAAGTCCAATGATTCAAAGGAAAAATGTACACATATTCTTCATTTTGTGATTATCTTCCCTTTTTATTGACCGATTTTAATGAAACTTTTAGTATTTCTTCTATATGATTTTCTTTAAGCACCTGTTAAGTTAGAAGTGCCTACGTTGAATGTGGCCATAATTGGTATCCAATATTTAAAGTAAACTTGATATGCGTATGGTATACAGGAACCTTGATGCCAAATTTGGTGTCTCTAGCTCTGATAGTTGCTGAAATCGACGCGTTCGAATAGACAGACGGAAATGGCTCAGTCGACACGCTATTGAAACTGACCATGAAGATATATTACTTATAGGGTCTGAAACGATATCTTCCGCCTGTTACATACACTTGCACAAAGTAATTATACCATTCTTTCCCATTTTGAATTGGAAAAATAAGCAAAAGCTAAAATACACATATAAATATTATATATATATATATATTTAGACTGGTGGGCACAATTATTTTGACGAAAAAACGCTGTGCATTTTTTAGTGAAACTTTTAAATGGCTTTATAAAGAAGTCTTATTTATTTTTATACCCTGTACAGGGATATATTAACTTTGTGAAAAAAAATTTTGTAACAGGCAGAAGGAGACATCTCCGACCCCATAAAGTATATATATTCTTGATCAGCATCAACAGCCGAGTCGATTGAGCCATGTCCGTCTGTCTGTCCGTCCGTCCGTCTGTCCGTTTGTATGAACGCGTCGATCTCTGCAACTATAAGAGCTAGAGACACCAAATTTGGTATCAGGGTTCCTGTATACCATACGCAGATCAAGTTTATTTTAAATTTTGGATACCTCCTCCCTTCCCACGCAATTTGAAAAAAAACTAATAATAACCACATTTTTCAACATAGATACTTCTAACTTAACACGTGCTCGAAGAATATCATATAGAAGCAATGCTAAAAGTTTCATCAAGATCGGTTTATAAATAAGACAGATAATCAGCAATAAAAGTAATTTTTATGCGAGCGAGAAAGCAAACGACTGCGACACAAGCATAAGTAAATTAAGTGTCGTAACACTCAGCTTTTAATTGAGTATGTATAAATATGTGAAAGTTTATTTTAATCAAAGTACCTATTATCAAAATACTTTTAATATAGAAGCATGTACAGGGTATTATACTGTCGAATGCGGTCGACTGTAGCCTTTGTGACTGGTTTTTTTTAGAAATTTTGAAGAACAGTTTCCAAGCTGCTCTAGTCTAGTAGCAATATCGAATATTGTGGTACCGCTTTCATGCATTCCTATGAAACTTCCTTGTTCCTTGGCGAACAAACTAGACCCACGAGGCATTTTAGATCAATAACTTAAAATTATGTGTACAAATTTGGCATAATTCATTAAGTAAATTTACTTTCAAAAATTCTGCAACCAAATTTTTACTAATTAAGATTTTAACGCGACACTAGAGACACCAAATTTGGCATCAAGGTTCCTGTATACCATACGCAGATCAAGTTTATTTTAAATTTTGGATACCTCCCCCTCTTCTCCCGCAAATCGAAAAAAAACGAATAATAGCCACATTTTTCAACATAGACACTTCTAATTTAACAGGTGCGTTAAGAATGATATGTAGAAGGAACGCTGAAAGTTTCATCAAGATCGGTTTGTAAATAAGACAGATAATCAGCAATAAAAGTTATTTTTCCACGGAATCGTAGAGCAGCAGGCAGCACGACTGTGACACATGCGTCTTCTTACCATGTGTGCATATTTGTGCGAGCGAGATAGGGAACTACTGCGACACAGGCATAAGTAAATTAAGTGTCGTAACACTCAGCTTTTGATTGAATATGTATAAATATGTGAAAGTTAGCTGCTATAAGCAAGCAAAGAATTCGTATGCAAAAAATGAGAGATTCAAAGGGGTTTTCTTTAAACACCTGTTATGTTCTTACTTTTATTTTAATCAAAGTATCTATTATCAAAATACTCTTAATATAGAAGCCTGTACAGGGTATTATACTGTCGAATGCGGTCGACTGTAGCCTTTTCGACTGGTTTCCTTATATAAGCTTAAAAATCAGGAAAGAAATATTTCTTCATTTCAACTTAAAAAGATTAAACAAACATAGTGAAAATAAACAACTTCATGTACTGGCGCAAGTATTTTCAGGAGTATTCCCTAATAAAAAAAAATAATAATCAACCAAAGCAAAGAATTAAGCAAATAATTAGTAAAATATACATCCTCCTTTGGCTTCAATAACTTTTTGAAGGCGTCTCGGTACTGAATCTACCAAATTTTTAAAGATCTGTGGAGACATCTCTTCCCAAAGGGAAGTGAGCTCAGAAGTTGCCTCCTCTCGGTTTTTGTTCAACGATACTGTTCTTTTACGCTTTAAAATAGACCAGACGTTCTGAATAATATTTAAATCTGAACTTTGAGGTGGCCAGTTTAAGACGGTAATGCCAACATCCTTTAAAAACTCGGTGATCATCTGTTCTTTGTGGCATGGGGCATTATCCTGCTGCAGTGTGAATGATTCCCCAATTAATCTATCCCCGGAGGGGAAGGCATTTTCGTTCAGGGTCGTCAAATATTTGCCTTGGTTCATCGAACCGGTAATAGGAACTAAGTCGCCCAGTCCATTGTAGGCCACACATCCCCACAGCATAACAGAGCCTCCGGCTCCTCCGGCCTCCTCCATGGATCACTTTTTGACAAACGGGTCGTCTTTTTTTGCCTTTGTGCAGGTGACATTTTTACAAAAACTTTATATTGTGACCAATTATGCTCGAAAGAGCCCTCATCCGTCCAGAACTCCTTCGGCTTGTCCAGATGTTCTTTTGCAAATGCCAGCCTCTTAAGCTTGTTAATCTTTGAAATAAACGGCACATTTTTAGCTGTAAAAGTCTTAATGTCCTGCTTTAAACGTCGACGGACTATGCGCTCACTGATTGTCTTGCGCTCACTTTTCGCATCCTTGGCGATCAGGTTCCACTGATTTGTAGCGGACTTAGGCGTCAGTAAAATATTTTTTTAAAATTCCCGTAATAGGTTTTGGTCTTCAGTGGCCGTTGTTTTGCGCTTAGGACCGGTTCTCTTTAAGTTTTTAATGTCATTATGTTTCTTAAACTTATTAATTTGATAATGAATCGTTTGTCGCGACACTGAACTATTTGCAATATCCTTTACTTTAATTCCAGTGTTGTACTGAGCTACCATTGCTGATCTGATAAACAAACTTAGCTCAGACATTTTACCCATGATTTTCGATAATTTGTATTTTTTTAATAACGTTTAATCTCGAATTAAGTTGAATTTAAACTTTGTTTGATTTTCACGTGCTCACGAACATTTAATCAATAACTTCGTCGAAATACTTGTGCCGCAATAAAATTTGATGTCTGCATGCATTCTTATCAGTAGAAATATAATGCAAAAGGTAAACCGCATAAAATTTGGCAAGCTGATGGCTAAATATATATTTTTTTGTTTTGCAAAAGCTAGGTACAATAGTTACAGAAAATTTCGACAAAATAATTGTGTCCACCAGTGTATATATATATATATGTATATATTGGAACTGTGAACTTAAAATCCAGCAGAATGGCTACAGTCGAGCCATATCGACATAAGTTACCCGTTTCTCAAATATATGTAGTATGTATTATTTTAATTATTAGTTTATATTCAAAGAGTGAAAAGTAAAGAACTAAAACAACTCGCATGTACTAAGTAAGCTAAGTAACTCTTATTTGTTATTATATTATTAATATGGAATTCGATTCCATTCTGCTTGGACACGACTCTAAAGGTCGCCCATGTTCCATAAGTTCTGCGCCGACCATTCCATCAATTTAAAATTTTGCTTTCTTAACAATTTTGAGTGTGGAGATAAGCCCATTTCTTAATAAAATTGGAAAAAGGGCCATTATGCCACCAAGTAAAGCATCCCCAAACCTTTATCTTTACATGGTGACTTTGAAGCTTCTCTCCGGGCCTACGCCAGCAAAATTGTATATTCATCTGTCCAGATAATACGTTTCTATTTATCAGTGGTCCAGTGTCATCAAGGGCTTTTGTAGCTGTCCATCGACTTGCATATTTATTATTCGCAGAAAAGCAAACTTTGGGTTTGTAGCTCGTTTTTTCTCATTTTAGATATCAGTTGTCGGGCGTCAGTTTCGGTTAACAGTTATCTGCGACATTTGACTTGCTGTTTAGCAGTGATATTTCGCATCTATTCTTACCAGAAAAGAGAGACCAAAAATAAGCCAAAAATGAACATAATAAATGAAATACATATATATACTAATTAACAAAAGTCTACAAAATATCGCATAAAAATTACATTACATTTAGGCGTTCACATAGGTTGAAAACTTGAAGAACTCGAAAGTCTTAAACAGTGAGCCACCGTATTCCCGGTACATTTGCACGAAACACGCTGTAACATTGTCAATTCTTTTGTAAACCAGAAAGTTTTGTTGAAGTAAATAAATTTATTATTTACAATATAGCATTTAAAATATATTAATACTTTATTTATGTCTAATATTATTACTAAAATTCTAAAAATACTCAAATATTTGCGTCAATAAAAGTCTACGTACTCTTACTTGCCTGTTCTGTCTGGCGCCAATGTTCTTCTTAAAAATAACGGGGATTTTTTTAAACATGTGTGCAAGATCGTCGAAATTACAAATTTAAGTAGTCCACTCTTTGAAAGAAGCCACACGAGAATTTAATCAATCATAAAAAGTGATTGGAGCGTACGTAGACAAGCCAGTTGACTTTTGGCGTTAGGTGATTAAAAACACAAAAAAGACGGTAAACCACGGCGGAGGTCCTCTTATGGTTTGGGCTTGCATATCTGAAAAAAAACTATGTTAAATTTATTAAAGATCAATTTTTACTTTATATTTTAAACAAAATCGATTATTATGTTATAAATACATTTTTGTGAAAAAAAAGCTTTCGTATCCAGAGAGAGTGTGTGCCTACAATTAGCAAGCATATAAAAAGTTTTTTCATCAGCAGAACGACAGCAAAAACCTGCATATTTACACAGTAAAATTCCAAATTCATATATGTCCTTATTTCCGTTATCTTTAATAATAATAAAATAATACGACCGAGCTAGATTTTCTTGTGTGGTCTTATTGACGGTTTGTTCATATTTGAACAAAACGAGAACAACATAGCAGTTAACCTTAAATTATGTATAAATTTGAAGTAGTTTAGATTAAAAATGTAATTGCAATGGTGTATACAGAAATAGTATAAAAGCTATTTTTTGCACACCGAACAACCGGCCCCGTTGAAAAATGCATATTTCCGTGTGGATCTTGACGACTCTGATGACGCGATGTGAACCTGAAATTAATTCGTCCATTCGGAGAATCGAAAGAAAGATGGCCCACATATTTTATATTCGGTACTTTAAGTTTTTGGTCAACGGATGACCTGTGTACCGCGTCCTATTGGCTTTTAGATGAAGCTAGAGCATTTAAATATCTCAATGACAATATCTCGTGAGAAAGTCCACGATCCATATTTGAGCATGGCTGAAATTTTGTAAACAAGTGTCTGCATTTCGACAAGCATTAGAATGATTGGGCCAACGCCTCGATTGAAATGGTGCTTAACATTATTGACAGCACCTCATCAACCTCAAAATGCGTTGCCTTGTGCCGCAAGTAAGCGGTGGTTTTTGTGCCTCCGCTTTGTAAATAAAATGGGTCACAGAACTCAACTCCTGTAATATGAAATGCAGGATTTGGATGGATGCTCGAACATAACAGGTCTTGCGCGAATGAATCTCACAATTTTCTGAATAACACTATCGACTTTATTCCTCCAACTAGCCAGTATCTTTGAGGCAGCGAAGCGATATGATAAAAACGTGACTGGATGATCCGTCGATATTATATTATCCGGTCTAAACTCTAAATTGACAGATAGAAACTTGCTTTTATGTGAGACTGGTTTATGGGCACTGAATGCCTTACATTCATCAGTGAAGTGCACTTGTTGGATTCCTTTTATGAGGATGCATGCACCCTCTGCGATTTTGTGAACAGTATGCGCTACCTATGCCTTTGGGATATCCCTTTTGCAGTTTGACAAAAATCTATAAACGCATTCGAATATACAGTGGCTCACAGCTTATTTCAACCAGCACCCAAAAAAAACCTTAAGTAGCTATTATATCTAAACTTTAAAAGATATCAAATTAATTTTAATACAGTTTGTTATATTATAATTTCTTTTATTTTTTATTTTTTTTTAAATATTTTTTAACAATTTAAATTTAGAAAATCAATTAAAAACCAATCGAAAAGGCTACAGTCGACCGCATTCGACAGTATAATACCCTGTACAGGCTTCTATATTAAAATGATGTTGATAATAGGTACTTTGATTAAAATAAAAGTAAGAACATAACAGGTGTTTAAAGAATACCCTTTTAAAACTCTCATTTTTTGCATACGAATTCTTTGCATGCTTATAGCAGCTAACTTTCACATATTTATACTTATTCAATCAAAAGCTGAGTGTTCCGACACTTAATTTACTTAAGCTTGTGTCGCAGTAGTTCGCTATCTCGCTCGCATAAATATGCACAGACGCATGTATCACAGTCGTTCGCTATCTCGCTCGCACACATGTGCTGCCTGCTGCTCAACGATTCAATGGAAAAATAACTTTTATTGCTAATTATCTGTCTTATTTATAAACCGATCTTGATGAAACTTTCTGCATTGCTTCTATATGATATTCTTCAAGCACCTGTTATGTTATAAGTGTCTACGTTGAAAAATGTGGCTATTATCAGTTTTTTAGACCCGGTACCCAAAGGGTACAGTGGCTTATGTATTTGTGCTATGTATGTAACAGGCAGAAGGAAGCATCTCCGACCCTATAAAGTATATATATTCTTGATCAGCATCAATAGCCGAGACGATATAGCCATGCCCGTCTGTCTGTCCGTATGAACACCTAGATCTCAGAGACTATAAGAGCTAGAGCTACCAAATTTGGGGACAACACTCATATAGTGTGCACGCACATCAAGTTTGTTTTAGAATTTTGCCGCGCCCCCTTCCGCCCACGCAAATCGAATAAAACGTATAACTAGACTTCATATATAGCTACATACTTCAGATTTATCACACATAATGTGTGCTCATGTCTGGACATTTTGTGAAAATTGCATGAAGATCGGACCATAAAAAAGCAGTTAATAACATATATAATTACCACAAGCTCATGGCAGCTTTAGCGACAATTAATTGCATTAAATGTAACAACAACAAAAACAAGACAATCTGTGCAACTACGCGAGTTCAAGTCTCAATGCTGACCATTTTTTATTTCACTTTTTTTTATATATATATTATTAATTAACTTTTTACTATTATTTTATTTACATATGTATATATTATTAATTTTGCCAATATGTCATAAGAAGAAGAAATAACAAAGTTTTGTTAGAAATTTGATTTCAAATATATGTATGCGTGTTCACGCATATGCAGCAATGCAAAAAGAGTAACGGCATAGCTCTCAGTTACCGCCGCTCTCTATTCCCCCCTCTTCTAAGAGTGATCGATATTCAGAAAGAATCATTGAAATAATATAAACTTGCAAAACGGACAATGAGAGGAATGCACAGCATTCTGGAGATCCTGAGTTCGAGTCTTGGTCGATTTCTCTTGCTTATTACAAAATATTTGATGTGAAGTGGTGAATATCTCTTCTTTTTTTTTTACATGAAAATATGAATGCTGCTTAGACAATTCTTTTCGAGTGGTAAAGCATTGCCCTCAAATTAACATATCACGCTTGCCATTAATAATCTTTGTATTATTATATTAATACTTTTTGTAATAATATGTTGTATATAACGGCTTTGACATGAATACCGGGTCTTATACTGTCGAGCACCTCGACTGTAACTTTTCGACTGGTTTCAAATTGCAGTGAAAGGGGGTGGTATGGTATATGCGTATGGTATACAGGAATGCTGAGATCGACGCGTTCATACAGACGGGCGGACGGACAGACAACGGACATGGCTTAATCGACTCGGCTGTTGATACTGATCAAGAATATATATACTTATAGGTCAGAGATGCCTCCTTCTGCATGTTACAAAAATTTTTTTTCCCAAAGTTAATATATCCCTGGTATCCCTGGGTATAATTATAAAATGTAAAAAATCATTATTTAATAAAAGTTTAATTTGGGCTACTTCCATTAAATCAGTAATTGTAATATTGGTAGAATGTTCATTGATCATATTTTCCAAATCATTGGAGTCTAAAATCGCGGGGTTAATTATTCCAATTTTTGTGAGTGTAACCGATAACATCAAGGCTTCAAGTTCGAAAATATTTATTCTATTCGTATAAATGTTCCGTGATTGTTTTGATTTTGCATTTTTTACTAAAAGGTTTACTGCGTTTGTTAGTTCATTTACTTTTTCCGATGTCTTCGTGTTAATGGCTATCTGCCTATTTTCTGATTCGATGAGTTCTTTTTGTGTAAACCTAACTTTCTTGAAGTCATCGAAATCTGGAGTTCCGGCTACAATTTTTAAGGCGGTGCCTAACAAATTAATACTTCTAGCATGTCTATGGTGGATATTTACAGTGGCTATAAGAGTCCGCATGTGTCGTACGTCTGAGTCCAATATCAGCTTCATATATAATTGAGGGAAGTGGGCCCTCAATTCATCTGTCTCTTTTACTATTGTTGCGTACATGGTTATGTTGGTGGAATGTTTTAAGTACTGAAATTCTTTCCAAAGGGTTACGTCTCCGTCAATGATTGGTATGTAGTTCGAGTTGGTGTAGCCGGTAAGTTTAAGAAATCATTGTCGTAACCCAAGTCCTAAAAGATAATTGAATATAAATGAAAAAAAATAAAAATGCGTATTAATATTTCATCTCAAATTGTCCTTGTGGACCACCCTCCATTTTATTAAGACTGTTGTCTGTTGACTGTTTATATGGGCGTAAGTTTGTTTCCTAGCCGTTTGTTGGATTTTTCAAGGACTGTGTCCTCCACCTGGAACTGTCTATCTTGTCTTGTCCCGTTCAATCTTTTCATTTTAAGCTGCTGCGCTTTAAAAACTTTATCTTTAATTGCTAAATCAAGCTCCGGGGAGGATGACTGAATTATATCGATCGGGCGTTTGTCCGTAACCGAGTGAACAGTTTTGTTGTATTCGATAGTTGTTTGGAGTATCGTCTCAACTGTCAGTGGTCTTCCTTTGGACTGCTAGGCATCTCGCGATATCACCCAGAATGCTGTGGAATCTTTCTATCTGACCATTTGACGACTATGGAGTGGTGGAGCGTTTATAATTTGAACGTTATATTGATTGTTTAAAAGTGTTTTAGTTGTTTCTGATTTTATAGAAGGTTCGTTTTCACAGTATAATATCTTGGAATTTCGGGAAAAATTTATAAGTTGGAGGATTGCTGATTGTATGTCTATTATTGTCCTAGAAGCAATGGGTTGAACAATCGTGAATTTTGAAAATTTATCTATGGAGGTAAGGAAATATTTTTTTGTTAGTTGAATACACGTCAATATGCAGCATTTCGCCGACATATGAAGGAATAGGTGTTTCTCCAAGTACCTGTTTCTGAGGATGGCGATCGTATTTTGCAGTTTGCCAAATTTTTTTCAATTTGACACGACCTCGATTGCTAGTTTGGTCATTTTAGGAAAAAAATAATCCTCTAGAATTTGTTTTACGTTCTCCTATTGTGTTCTGCAACAACTATTTCTTTCTGTTCGTTTTTATTAACAATGTCGGTTACTATTTGTTTCGTGTATCGGAATGTTGTCGTTGGGAATGTTTCTACCAGTTTATGTTGCACGAATGCAAATATCGGTAGTTCGCAATAAATTGCATTTACGACGTCTTTTTGGACAACATCGCAGACCCTTTTAATCAAAGTGCCCCTGTTTGAAAATGGTATTAAATGTCGGATTTTTTCGCCAAATAGGATAACTGTGCGATCCGAAGCAATTAATTGGCTTGTCTGTTGACTCTATAGTGTAAGTCAGTGATATCTCGCTGTGTATTGTGGCGACGTCAGATTGTGCGTCATCGTCTAGGGCATGAATATTATGCCGAGATAACGCGTCAGCAACGTTGTTTTCTTTACCTGGCTTGCAAAAAATGTTCGCATTATATTCGTGTATGAAAGCATTCCAACGCGTAATCATCACATTTGGATTGCGATTTGAAACCGCGAACGTCAGAGGCTTGTGGTCTGTAAAAATATTTAAGTTCTTTACTCCGTACAAATAATTTCTGATGTTTTTCAGAGCCCAAACTATAGCGAGTAGCTCGCGTTCATTTGTTGCAAAGTTTAGTTATGGGTTTTCCGTCTTGAGACAAGACTGCTCTCAAACCAAAGGTCGAGGCATCAGTTGTTAAATCAAACGGCTTCTTATAATCAGGATAAAGTAACATAACATTTTCAGGCGCAAGAATCTCTTTAAGCTTCTCGAATGCTTGGCGTTGACTCTCGTCAAAGCTCACTTGTATATTCTTCGATTGTCCAGCACTTACTTTGCCATTTTCACCTTATAAAATGTCACTTAGAGGCAAAGTCTTTAATGAAGCATTTATTGATACTCGCCAGCCCAAGGAAGGACCTGACATTGAACAGTGTAGTGGGTAGTTTCTACCTTACTGGTTCATGTTTTTATGCCTCCACGTGAAACCACAAAACCGAAATATTCGACGCTTTCTTTGAAGAAATGTGACTTCTCGCGTGTAACCCTCATGTTGGCTTCGTACAGTTTATCCAAGACCCATGCGATGTGTTTCATATGACTATCCATGTTTTCAGAGAAGATAATTACGTCATCGACGTAGACATAACAAGATTTCCCGATTTGTTCCCTCAGCTCATCATCGATGGCTCCCTGAAAAATATTAAATGCATTTTTCAATCCTTCACTTATGATGCAAAATTCATACTTCCCGTTTCCCACCGAAAAAGCTGTTTTTTCCCTGTCATTTTCTGCTAGTAGGATCTGGTGAAAACCGGATTCTAGGTTGAAAAATATTTAGCTTTGCCTAGATTTAATAAAATGGAAGCTACGTTGGGGATAGGGTATTTGTCGTCGGTCGTTTTTAAATTTAATTTTCTAAAATCTATTACCAAGCGCTTTTTTGTATTTCCCTGCTCGTCGGTCCCTTTTTTGTCCACCACCCAAACGGGGTTATTATAAGTGATCTAGATGGAAGGATTATACCATCTATTAACATAGCTTGCGTTTCTTAGTTTACAAAGTCTGAGACGCCCATCGGATATGGGTATAATCTTGAATATATGGGGTCTTCATTTTTTGTCATTAACATTAGTGTTGTATGGGATTCGATTTAGTAACATTGATGGAAATTGTGCCGTTATTGCTTGTGGTACTTCTATGTCTTCAATATTCGTAAAGTTCACGCTTGAACATTTCAAGAATTGAATTACCTCTGAACCACTGTTTGTTATTAGTTTTGTATTTCTAAAGTCCAGTAAAACGTCAGTCTGTTTAAGTAAGTCAAGTCCGATTATTCCGTCAAACGTTGTGAGGTCTGGTAATAAGAAGAATGTCGTATTCGTATTGAATAGGTGCATTATGCACTTTTGGTTTATAGTGTTATAACCATGAATTGATTTTGCGTGGAAAGGTTTTTCTACCGAAATGATATTTTTTAATTCTTTTAAAGGTTTAATATAATTCTTTGAAGCCCCCATATTTATCAAATTGTTCTTTCTATGAACGGTAGCAAGGAGTTGTGCCTAAAAAATTGATTTGGTCGTATTCCGCGAGGTCATCGTCTACGTCGTCTACTTCCGCGTCGGCATCCGTTTGGTATTCAAAATCCTATTGGTTAGCTGGGGCGTCGTCTGGGGTTAAATGGTTGATTCTCTGCTGTTTTGGTCCTGTATACCTTGCACTACCAGTGTTTGATCTTTTATTAGTTTGTCCCTGATTATTGTAAGTGTCGACTTGATCGTTTTGTTGTTGTACCGACCATTGATTATTCTGAGAGTGACCATTTTGGTGGTACTGAGTGTGCTGTCTGAAACGAGATGAGCTATTGACGTCCATCGGCTGGACTTGCTCCTGTTCGGACTGGTATCCCTGTCTTCTATTGATGTGGGGTTTCTTACCCTGTTGATTGTATCTAGTGTCTATTGTTAAGTTTTTGTCCCTGACCTGTTGTCTTTGTTCGTATTTCTGTGTCCTCTCCTCAATGCTTCGAGCAAAATTGCTTGCGAACGTATATCGCTCACGATTTTCTAGTTCCCGAAATAAATACTCGAAGCGGGTCTGCTCTGTATTTTTCATTCAATGACGCAGCTACGGAGTTATGGTAGGTCATGATGGTCTTGTTTATTAGAAGAGTTTGCTTTTTCTCTACCCCGTCACAGTATTGCATTAGCGTCATATTACCCTGTCGGAGTGTTGACATTTCCTGTTCTATTCAATATACTGGACGTTTGTCCGCGTATGTGAAGTCTAACCGATTGATTATAGCTTTAAAGTTGAGGGGGGTATTAAAAGAAGAGAGTACCATATCGGCGTAATATTCCTAAGGCTTGGTAGTGTTTTGAACTACCATCGTATCTTTGGTAAACTTGATATGCGGTATGTGCCGCTTTCCTCCATGCAACGTATGTTTCGTTTTTTCCCTCAAAGACTGGCAGAGACTTAATATCTAGAGTTTCATTGCAAGCGATACCTATTCTTATCTCAGCATCCTTATAAGTTTCTACTTCAGGAGTGCTGATTTTTACATTAACCAGGCTTTCTTTAATCTCCTGTAGTTTTTGGTTAAAATCTCTTTGTTGTAAGGCTAGTGCGCTTGCGACTGCGCCTTCTACGCTGCTAATGATTGATGATGGTTGCTGTTCCTTTTTAACTAGCTGAGTTTTTGTTTATTAACGGGTGTAGGTTTTTTTTACACGATTGGGCGCCAATTACGCCAAAATGATAAGTTTGAGATATAGGACGCGCGGCTAGCGGTGCTAGGACCAGTGCACGTATTTGGAATATTAGTATTTGTAGAGAGCGGTGTTGCGCTTTAAATGAGAAGACTTGGTTTTCAGTGGAACACGTCCGGTGCGGTTTATTATCCAAATTCAACTAAAGACTAAGAACATAATTTCTTACAACTAAAGCTAGCCCTATGCCCTAAAAGTGCTGATTGTCGCTTGGGCTTCAGGTGTCGTTGTTGTGCAATATCTGATGACGTAGACGTTTATAATATGTCAGATATCGAGATATACGATTTGCGTGATTTTAGGTGAAGTTATAAAATTCAGCTGTGATGCTGAATCCAGCATAGTGCAGTACATAATAAGTGCTATAGAATGATCGCTTATGAAAATCATTGCCGTTGCAAGAAGCACTTATCTTGCCGGCAGGCTATCGGAATTTGCAAGCCCGAAATTAATGCAATTGAACACTGTGTTTGAAGAATGGAGCAAAGGGGGGAATTGAATGATGGTTCAAGTATAATTCTTCAAAGTGGACTGGAGACTGTGCACTTTGCGGTAATTTAACCACAAAAGCACAGACGTAAGAATTGATTGCATTTAAGTAAATAGTGATCAATTGCGTCACAAAACACACAATGCTATTTGTTTCAGTTAGTATTAGTTGTTGTGCGTGCGTGTGTGTGTTGATCACAATACATAATTGCTATAATTGTGATTCGTGATTTAAAATGTTTAATATTTGTATCTACAATAAGTATGTACGGGTCTGTGGATACAATGTGCCACTAAAGTCACAGGTACATTTGCACGAAACACGCGGTAACTTTGTCAAATATTTATTTAACAAAAAAGTTATGATTTTCTTCACAATAGCATTTGGAATATAGAAACATTTTATCCTAATATTATTAATAACAAGCGGATCAGTCGAGTGCGCGCCACAGTATAACACCCTGTGCAGTTTTCTAAATTAAGTATTTTGATTATAATAGAAGTGAGAACATAGCAGGTGTTTATTAAAGAATACGTTTTTGAAACTCTCATTTGGCATATAAATTCTTTGCATGCTTATAGCAGCAAGCTTTCATATATATATACGACACTTAATTTACTTATGCTGCGCAAATTTAGTATCTAGTAGGGTAACCCTTTAATTTAATTATCTATCTGAGGCGATTTGCCATTGACATCACTAATCCATGTATTTCTATTTCCATGTATTCAGTGCCAAGTCTGGACCACTCTTGATGCAATGCCTCTCGTGGTTATGTGGTGCTTTCGATTTTATTTTCAAGCATATTCTACACATGTTCTATTGGATTTATTATTAATATTGGATTTCTAATAAATGGGGCGTGTTGTCCATCACGCCATCAATAAATTCTAGGTTCCAATGCCTGATGCAGCTATATAACCCAAAACCATTAGGCCACCGCCGCCGTGCTTTACTCTCTTTTTTTGTGTGTTTCGGGTTAAGCGCTTCCTCAGGTCGTCTCCACACGCGGAGGCGTCCGTCCGATGCAAAAATATTGTATTTGACTCATCTGAGAATTACCAAAAATCAACTGGCTTGTCTATGTAGGCTTTAGCAAATTCCTCTTGCGTGAAGTGAACGACTTAAAGTTGTATGATTTTATGGCTCTACGAACGGTTTCCGGGTGTACATTCTTCAGAGTATTACTTCAGAGCTCTGACGCAATCTGTACAGCGCTAAATAATGGATCCTTGTCCACCAAATGCTATATGACGCTTGTCGCGATCTGAAAGTACAGATGGCCGACCAGATCTGCTCTTATTTTTTATGCGTATTTACAAAGAACAATTACTGTTTGGATCCTTGATTTGCTTCTGGATATTATTTTGGCTATCTCTGCATACGACTTTTGCTCCGTTGTGAAAGATCTCTTTTGTTTACTAAAAATTTGACAAAGTTACAGTGTTTCGTGCATATGTACATATGAGGTACACTATATGTACATGCAAAAGTATTTATTTTGTATTGCGTAGCAAAAGGTATGTCGTATATATGTATATTTTTATTCAGTATCAACAGCGGGGTCGATTGACCGTCTGTCTCTCCGTTCACCTATATCAACGCGTTGATCTCAGCAACAATAAAAGAGGTGTATGCATATGGGAAAGCATTGTACTTAAATTTACTTTTGGCGCTTGCCTTTTAAAATCTGTATATTATTATAAATACATTATAATAGGTAATTTATGTAATGTATTAGATATGAATACTGGGTCTTTTACTATCGAGCACACTCTTGTGATATATGTACATATGATAGAATGATGTATGCTTTACCCATTAAAATTATAATTCATAAGAGTCTATTGAATGCCATATAACTTTATAATTGCTTGCACGCATAAGAATTATAATTATATTAATTCATTCCTTTTCTTTGTTTTAATTTAAAGGCTGGGCCTCTTCAGTGGGGTGGCTTTAATTGTCGGAACTATGATAGGTAAGCTAATTCATTTTAGTGTATTTGTTCCGCCTATAGAGCCTCCAACATTTCTAAAATTTATATGTTTTATTCATATTATCTGGTCTAACCTGGCGTTACCCGTAACAGTCAGAAGCAATCTCAAGGAAGTTGATCGCCAAGCGAATTAAGAAATTAATAAAACCTAGCGTATATATTTGATTTTTAGAATCTTTACTTAAAAAGTAAAGGATTTTTTAAGATTGCCAAGACCGAAATGTGCGTAACAAGCAGAAGTAGACATACCTGATCTTGCAAAATATATGGATATATTTTTGATCAGCATCAACAGGCGACTCGATATAGCCCATTCCGGACGGCTAATTCTTCTTCTAACTTAAAAGGAATTAAAATTTGGAAGTCTCGTTAGATCGTACCGAAAATAAGAAGTAGAACGAAGTAAGGAAAATATTTGGAAAAGAAGAAAGAAACCAAACTAAAGCAAAAAAAAAAGATAGGGTATAATAGCTTTGTGCAAACTTATGCAATAGACAGAAGCAGATGTGGCAAACCCTATAAAATATATATATTATATTATATGAAACATTAGAATTTAAAGCAGTACATCTCCTATTAAGTTTGACGAAAGCGAAATGTGCGTAACAGGCAAAAGGAGCCATCTCTGAACCTATAAACTGTATATATTCTTGATCGGAATCAACAGCCGAGACGATATAGTCATGTCCGTCTGTCCGTCCGGACGGCTAATTCTTCTTCTAACTTAAAAGGAATTAAAAACATACTCTTTTTGACCCACATTTGTCTGTCTGTCCGTGCGTATGAACACCTAGTTCTCAGAGACTATAAAAGCTAGAGTTACCAAATTTGATGACAATACTTTTATAGTATGCAGGTTCAAATCACGCTGCTGACAATTACAAATTTTAGTTTTATTTTGTAATTAATTAATTATTGTTATTTCATTTAAATGTAGTATATTATTAGTTCTGCTTCATTTGTCAGAAAGTAGGAAAATTTTAAGAAATATAAATGATCATATTTAGTTACATATATGACAAATGATTAACTATTGAGATTGCTGTCTTCGAGCGTTATTAAGTAGCAGCTCAACTTAGAGAGTGGTCTCGCGCTCGAAACTTTCTCGTCCGAGTATACATTAATTGTTTTTTTTTTTTTTTTTTGCAAATGCAGGCAAAGAATAATGTTTTTATAATTTTCTAAAACCAATAAAGAAGCACTAGTATTGTTTACTATTGATTGCTTTGCAATAGTTAATATTTTCCATATGTATCTGCATAGTGCATAGGTGTCCCATTATATCAGACACACACATAATGAGTGAGCATTATTTAAGTGAAAAGAAACTTGGAAAGCGGACAATGAAAGTGAAATACGAATTTTGATGTTTTGATTTTGTCGGCCGGCGGTGTCATTTGGCCGTGGTACAGGGCATAGAGCGTTAATATGTATATCAATCTAATGATAGCGAGTTCGTATCCCGGTCGATTCCTTTTGCTATCTACATATCTCTTTCTCGAAAAGTACAGTTTCCCACAGGCGATTGCGGTCGACTGTAGCCTTTCCGACTGGTTTTTTATATAAACTTATACGATTTTGTGTGCTTAATAAACAAGCGGATCAGTCGAGCTCACGCGACAGTATAACACCCTGTACAGTTCTATATAATAAAAGTAGTTTGATAATTTTTACAACTAAACTACAAATATCCCAGTTCGCAAAATCGCTCTCATACAGTGAGTCGGACTTGGCTATATGGACTCAGCTGATAATGCTGGTTAAGAATGTATATACTTTGAAGGGTTGGAGATGCCTCCTTCAGTCTGCTACGCAAATTTCGCTTTTGACATTTGTATTATATGAGCTTGTAGACCAGATTACAGTGCTCAAAATGTGCTTCCTTTTGGAGAGTTTGCCACTAAACATTTTTCATGTACACACATGTTTATACAGTTTTATAATAATAATCAAAATACATGTATTTATATAAAGAATGATATGTCGCATGCGCTGAGTCGCTTTCTTGAGAATAAAGTCTCTAAATATTATATAGTTAGGTTATACGAGTCTTGGTTAGTACTTTATTCGGAAAAGTAAAAAATTCGAATTCAAAATTTACGCATCTCCAAATTGATATCAACATTGTTCACGAGATTTGATCATCTTCTTCGCCACCTTCCTGTTATCCCATAATCCATATTTAAAAATTAAAATGGAAAAAGTTCTGACTTTCATGAATATTTGTAGGGTCTGGAATATTCGTGTCACCCTCCGGTTTACTGGTTCGCACCGGTTCCGTTGGAGTTAGCTTCATAATCTGGCTTGCCTGTGGTTTGCTTTCGCTATTAGGTAAGTACAAAAGTTAAGAAGCACTAATACGGTATTTACTCATTTTGAATTTATTTACATAATACTATATTAACCATTACCATATCTTGTGCCCATTAAAAATGTGCAGAAAATATGCGCCAAATTATCAATTCACAATTCAATACCCCAAGGAGAAATATACAAATATTGTTGATGCGTTGTCTAGAATAATTAACGACACGCTAATTGGAATGAGTTGAAACATTACGATGGTATAAACAAGATGATCTAAAAGGCAGGAAATCATCTGTGCAGATGAACAAAATAAATTGTCTAAACAGGGGGAAAGACAAGTAAACATGTGTAATAATCAATAAACTTATATCCTTGAAATGGAAAAATTCTAAAAAGAACTAATATAACTCATTAACTTACAAATATTACGAAGTGGTCAGATTATTGAATTTGTCTCACAAATCGAATTGAAATGAGTAAAAAAAATATATTATAAGCTGATTATTAAATTAAAATACATAAAGTTTTTGTACATATTCCTATCTCTGCACATCATGGTCTGCACAAACTTTCACAATTTCTACATTTTTTTTGATAATTAGATCATTATACCCTCTTTAGGGCAATTTATAAACTTTGTTCAAAAAATTTTCGTCTGTATGAACGCATTGATCTCAGCAACTATAAGAGCTAAAAACACCAAATTAGTCATAAAGGTTAAAATCAATCAGATCAAGCTTTTAAATTTTGGTTACCTCCCCCTTCCCACACGAATCAAAAAAAACTAATAATGACTACATTTCTGAACGTAAACACTTCTTACTTAACAATTGCGTAAAGAATATTATATTGAAGGAATGCTGAAAATTTCAGTAAGATCAGTGTATAATTAGGACAGATAATCAGAAAAGAAATAAAAGTAATTTTTCCATTTTTCCATGGAACAGCGAACGATTGCGATACATGCAGACGTAAATGAAATGACGTAGCACTCAGGTTTTGATCGACATATAGAATATTATAATCTAAGTACTTAATGTCAACATACTTTTATTATAGAAACCTGTATAAGATATTATACTATCGGTTGCGCTCGTCAATAGCGAATTATATGCTTGTTTATTTTACTATCAACGCATTCTGAGAACATGTGTGTGTATCTACTGAACATACACACAGAAATGAAACGCGAGCGCAAGCGACATAACCCATTCATTTCTTTGTGGTGTCTATTCAAGACATCAAGTTCAGTGGTTGAAGTGTGCCGCGATCTGAAACCCATATGACGTGTCTTGCTTTGGAAA